>NQII01000072.1:1355997-1381871 GCA_002778355.1 Clitarchus hookeri | reverse complement strand
GAGGAGGAGGGGACGGGGGATGTACTGAACATGTGTCGGGTTCAGGACGTGAGTGTAAGAGGGGCCACATGTATAGTCTATTCGCGGTTTCTTCACATTTTTTGAATCAAACCTTTGAAGAGTCACGCCATGTATGACGTGTTTGGTTGTTCCTAAATATGCCGTGTATCACAATCTTTTTATACTTCTGTTAACGTAAAGGTACCAAGTATTTGGTTAAATTGAACTTTTACTTACATTTTTTTTGTAAATTATAATATTTCGCATGTAATTAATACGAATAAAAACAGTAAGAAAATAGGTATGTTGGTAATGCCAGTTCTAATGTAAAATGTTGTTACACTGAGTGAGTACGAAAGTGGTGCATTGTCGCTTTGGTGTAATTTTCTAGACTCAGTTAAGCTTTGCGTGCGGTGGAGAAATATCCTGTGAGTAGAACTTAAGCAGGGCTTCAGAAAAGTTCGAAGTAACCGTGAATTGACTATACAAGATTTTGTGCATGCGCGCTGACATATGCCAGCGAAGTCACGTAAGTCAAAGCCCGCCTAGGAGTATTTCAAGGTAGCTAGGTTCCATAAACAAAAGTACTGATGCATACACATATGGCCATATATAAGGTTGTGTGTAGTAAAGTTACAGTGTAATTTTAGCTGAAATAATAACTATTTTAACGACTTTATGTGTGGAAGTCATTTCTAAAGATATTTTGTTTGGCCCTTTTATACCCACATTAATTTATGGTTTCTGGCTTGGAAAATAAGACATTTTATGATACCTACTGTACTTAGGTTGGTAAAGAACTTGTTTCGTTTTCACAGTCAATAAGCTGCCGGTTTTCCGTTCGACGTTAATAATATGAACCAGCTATAACGTAGAGTAGTAGCACGGTTTACGAATCAGTTACCGTTACCCACTGGGGAGTAACTGGACACCGAACCACACAGTGTACAGCACTCGTCAAACATAATATTCCTGTGCAACATGTATATAAATTACTACAATGGGCATGGAATTGTTAAATCAGTAATATTAAATATCGTTATAATTGATAATAGAACGTAAATACTAGTAAAATTATTCTTTAATTTACGGGTGATTTGTATGTATAATTATTAATGTAGATTAATTTGTCTTTTTCAGATGTCCGATTAAAACACCACCAAATTTTAGTCCAGCGTCGGATTACAATTATCGGGTCCGGAAAAAGGGGTAGATCCAGATTTTAGTTATTTTTTTATTGAGGAGGTAGGGACATGCCAGGAGATCTGAGGGGAATGGAATACTTCCAGGAAAATTTTAGAATTTAAGCCATGATGTGGTTTTTTTTAAAGTTATGCAAGGCTTATGGAAATAATAAATTAAGTTAGAGCTCAAAATGTAACGAAATTATAACCTTTCTTACTCCTCACTTTTTTTTTCCATCTTTGTTGGGGTTTCCAAGCTCTTCACCCTGACCTCTCCGCCACTGTATTTAAGTGTACAGTATGCTCCGGTTCGACTGCTACTCAACTATACATGTTGCCCTAGGATGCCGCATTCGGGTAATCCGGTGTATCAGATTTGGCCAATACTTGCGAGTTAGCCCTTTCTTTTTCTCCAGAAAATAAGCTTTTATTAGGGATTGGAAGTTTTCGCGTTCTAAACAACCTGTACTCCGCGGTTCTTCGTGTTTTCGAGTCTCAGATTTATGTTCATTGGTGGCTGCCTCATTGTGTAGCCAGGTGGCCCGGGATTCGGCGCTTGTTTTCTTACATGTTTGTTATTGGCTCAAGGTTCACCTGGGCCTGTATATTAAGTAGGGACAGATGTTTTACGCGAAAAGATTTCAAGACCAGTTGTACTCCAAAACACTTTTGTTCATATGCACATTCGTGGTTGGATGATTTTAAATGTCAGTGTCTGTCTGAGAATCATGGATGTTCGGTATNTTACGCGAAAAGATTTCAAGACCAGTTGTACTCCAAAACACTTTTGTTCATATGCACATTCGTGGTTGGATGATTTTGAATGTCAAGTGTCTGTCTGCGAATCATGGATGTTCGGTACNGGACAGATGTTTTACGCGAAAAGATTTCAAGACCAGTTGTACTCCAAAACACTTTTGTTCATATGCACATTCGTGGTTGGATGATTTTGAATGTCAAGTGTCTGTCTGAGAATCATGGATGTTCGGTACCGGAGTACTTTATTATGACTGGCCCAGTCAAATAAGAACATGTCTTCTCACGTAAACACGCTGCCAATAGCCATAGGAAGTTGTGGTTGTGGACGTAGGATTTTGAAGTCTAGCATGGCCATAAATATTTTTGCGAAATACACCTGTCCCTAATAATAAGCTGTTATCCAATTGCAAATATAGCACAAATGTAGAGAAGTTTGAAGTCTAGCTTGTCCCAAAATGAACTCGCGAAATTTTCCAGTCCCTAGCAATTAACAGTGGCGTGTCCATAGTGTTATCTATACCGGTTATATTTATACAGATCTGCGCACTTTAAGAAACGAAGTCCGTTTATTCTCAACAGAGGTCGTCTTGACTCAATCGTACCTCGAATCCTGGGAAAACAAAGAAAGTACGTGTGTGCGACGTTTCTAGATGCAAGTTACGTTTAGTAAAATATGTAAACCATCCTCTGATTAGCCCAATGTTATAAAAAGGGGAAATCATAAACATCTCCTTAAAATCTACATACGTATTTAAAAACGGTGTCAATAAAAACTGGAAAAATATACATGCCTTCGTAAATGGTATTAACTGAGTTTTTAACGTTGTTTTACTAGGTTTAAGTAGTAGCCAATACTCCGCAATTTTTATGGGAACAAAATTTACTTGTAAAATTCCTCTTATTTAAAATTTAATTCACAAACATAAATAGTCTGTTACCACGTTGGCAGAATGGACCAAANTTGTAAAATTCCTCTTATTTAAAATTTAATTCACAAACATAAATAGTCTGTTACCACGTTGGCAGAATGGACCAAACACTTTTCATTCATCATTGTTTTTTTTTTAGCAAACATTCACGTGTTATGCATTTTCAAAGGTGCACATCTAACTCTAAAGACACTAATTTGTTGTCTACCAGATCCTCACATTGGAGGCTTTGGGTCCGAATACTGCGTAAAACATGCTTTAGTTTAAGTTATTATATGCATTTTAGCTGTTAGAAGCTTTTAGCTGGTAGAGTTAATGTACCCACTGTCTTTTATATATTTTTATATGAAACATTTTATGAATCAGGAGTGTGATGCTATAAACATGAAAGANTGTACCCACTGTCTTTTATATATTTTTATATGAAACATTTTATGAATCAGGAGTGTGATGCTATAAACATGAAAGAATATATTGTGTAGAGATATAAGTTATTTTTTTTATGATCATCATCGCTGGCAACGAACCGTGGACAACCTCGGAGACTACTTTGAAGGATGTTAAACAGCTCGTACACGTACGATACCTACCCGTTCACATGAGTTTATACAGTTTGTTCAAGAATATATCAGTTAAACGAAGATTTCAAGCAGGCGTGTTTGTCTTTGTTACTTGCCGGACATTTCTGCATCCATACTCCATGTCGTGTGTTACGAATTAGCATTTAAATCAATTCATACCGGAAAAGGGCTATGGGCGTAGCTATATAATGAGTCATGATTAGTTAGAGCACAACCGTATAAGATAGGGTTTATTGAACATAAGGATTATACAGTAACTATTTACGTGACTATTGATCGGGGGAGCTTAAATGGAATACCAAGATGCTAATTAATAATATTAAGTATTATTACCTAACGCCATTACTATTACAATCCAATGGAAAAGTCCCCACCTTGTTCATGTTGCCGGAAGCTGATTCTAGGAGGCGGTTAACGACGGCCGGACACACCTATCTCCACGTCTTCTTGGTCCGCTGCCCCGATGACATAAACCCTCACTCCCAGTGTTACGTTGGCCTATATCGGGCGCGTTGTTTAATATTTTCGGTCCCTTGTAATGGCCGGTGGAAGGGGTTTCTGCAACTGCCTTTCGCAAGATATTACTGCAATCACGCTCGTGCCCTAGTTCAATGTTTGAAGGTGTGATCAGGCAGGCCTTTCAGCTAAAGCCTGATCACTTCATAACATCTCCCCCAATGTTCACTAGCGAGATGCCCTCATCTCGCCCTAGAATCCATGGGGGTATTGGAAGATAATTTTGAATTTGCGTGGTTCATCGTCTGTCAGTAGGAATATGGATAGGGGTGAAGTCATCTTCGCTACGGTAGGAAAATGTTTGAAAGGAATTATAGTAGGCGGATAAGTTAGGTATAAGGAACTGCCAATTGCAAGGTGGGCCGTACAAATGCTGTGCTGTGTGTTTACCGTGCGGGTCTTGAACTTGCATTTCCGCTGGGGCATGCAAAGTGTCTTCCATGCGAAAGCGCGGCAGACCACTCCGGGTGGGAGAGAACGCGTCAGCCTTTCTTGAGGTCATGAGTCCCTAAGCACTACGTGGCGTGGATCATTTAATACATTAATTCTTTTAAAAAATAAAACAGCATTACAATGTAAAAAATTTGTAATTATAGTGAGAAAGAATAATTTAAACTGTAAAGAATTTGAATTGTTAAAATTAATTGCTCTCGCCGTTACAATAATGATTGTGTTTTGTTTGTACAGAAAATACACTTGCCGAAAATAAATACATGTTAGAATACTGACAAAAATAGTGATGTGATAGGAGAATGTTACATACTAAAATGGTACTTGGCGTCACAGTGGCATGATACTAATGGGATGGTGTCAAAACGTAGAATATTATTTAATTAATAATTGAAACTTTCATAATTTTAAAAAAAGAAAAGAAATGTTGCAGCTTTTCTACTACGTTTCAATACTTAAGAGGCAGGAGAGAGAAGGGTTTACTTAAAGTAACAATGTTATGAGATGTACTTAAAAATATACTAGTAGTATAGTATTAAATTAGCATTAGTTGAAAGTTAATTTAATGTCAATTGTCACATGATTATGAATTACTATCACAATAATAGTTTAATTTCAAATTACTACATTTAGCACACACATATGATCCATATCTTAATTTAAATTAGTAGAATGGTATTGCTGAGGTAAATTGTTTACAAATATATACACTGAAGAGCCAAAAAACTGGTAACCTGCCTAATATCGTGTAGGGCCCCCAGAGCACGCAGAAGTGCCGCAAGACGACGTGGCATGGACTCGACTAATGTCTGAAGGTATGCAGGAGGCAATTCTCACCATGAATCCTGCAGAGCAGTCCACAAATCCAATCTGTGCCAATTTGATAAAGGGTTGCACGTCTGTCACGTTTAATGATTCTCGTCAGTCGTCGTTTGTCCCGTTCTTTCACGATTTTTTTCCGGCCGCAGCGATGTCGAAGATGTGATGTTTTACCGGATTCCCTATATTCACGGTACACTCGTGATATGGTCGTATGCGAACATCCAGATGTTATCACTACCTCGGAGATGCTATGTCCNTATATTCACGGTACACTCGTGATATGGTCGTATGCGAACATCCAGATGTTATCACTACCTCGGAGATGCTATGTCCCATATCTCGTGCGCCGACTATAACACCATGTTCAAACTCACTCAAATCTTGATAACCTGCAATTGTAGCAGCAGTAACCGATCTAGCTGCTGACCGCATCGCGTTACTCTGATTGGTTCCATACCTCTGTTATTTGCATACGCACGCCAATACCATTTTTTTTTTGCTCTTCAGTGTGTATATACGCAACTAGGATCTTCCAGTTCATACTGAAATTCTTTAAATTTTAATNTTTTTTTTTTGCTCTTCAGTGTGTATATACGCAACTAGGATCTTCCAGTTCATACTGAAATTCTTTAAATTTTAATAACGTTTGTTGTTTAGATTTCAAATAATAGCTTTGTAAGTTTAGATACTGGGCTGTAAAAGGTAAATTATTATTATCTAAACATAATAAATTTTTTAAGTTAATACTATGACATTATATTAGTTATACTGCTACTTAAAAGCTAAAAGTTGTAATGTTAAAAGTGGACGTGGCTGAAATTTTGTTATTATTACTACGGAAATTAGCGTGGGTGGATTGGAATTTATTGAAATGGGGNAAGTGGACGTGGCTGAAATTTTGTTATTATTACTACGGAAATTAGCGTGGGTGGATTGGAATTTATTGAAATGGGGTGGATATTAGAGAAGCTAATGCAAGGCAGCGTTAGAGTAGGGAGGAACCAAGCCTCCAGCAATGTTATACTNGGGGGTGGATATTAGAGAAGCTAATGCAAGGCAGCGTTAGAGTAGGGAGGAACCAAGCCTCCAGCAATGTTATACTTTGTTTTTATATTTTGGTCGAACCGTACTTTTATTAATGTTGGGGGAATCTCATGATGGTAGAGCATGTGGGGTGGATAAATATAAGGAGCTATAGGTTACTGCATGGTTTTATAATTATACATCTGGAGAGTGCATAAAGTTTTATAGGTCGGGGGAGCATTGCTAATTTAACTCCATCAACTACCTTACTGAGAGCCACGTTAGTATATTTTAATTAATTGTCCCACCTTGAGAAGTATCCGAAGGCTGATGAAGTATGACGAATTACGGCAGTAGGCAAAGCAGGCTTCTTGTGTTGCCCATCTCGGCCGGCATTACATGGAGAAAGACCTATCTCCCAGTGTTACGTTGGCCTATATCGGGCACGTTGTTTAATATTTTCGGTCCCGTTTATTGGCCGGTGGAGGGGGTTCCTACAACTGCCTTTCACAAGATGTAGTTTCAATCATGCTCGTGCCCGAGTTGAATGTTTGAAGGTGTGATCAGGTAGGCCGTCCAGCTAAGGTCTGATCACTTCACAGCAGGTGTCACCTTTAAAACCATGTCGTTCACTTACAACTGTACATAGTACATTTCCAGTGTTGGGTCATTTTCGGGAGATAAACAATAGTTGCCATGACTTCTGAACCAGCCCTCGCGTATACACACACATATATATGTGTGTTTGTGTAATAACCCCTGACAATGTAATTGGTTTCTCATTTTTAGCTGCCCAAAATACATTCATAATTAATTGTCACGTAATTTTTATTTCGATTTCCATGCGCCTATAAGTAAGTGATAAATGAGATGCATTCATTCGGGTTTCATTTTTACCGTCTCTATACTCCATTTTTATAGGGTTTCAATAGCATGTGTTCCTGTCAGCATTCCACGTGTCAGGTGGGAGTCAAAGGAAAATGTCTACACACATGTTCAAAATTAGCGTAACACATTGCGGCCGTATAATACGTACGCGTGGTTAGTTTCGAAGGGCTTTCTTGCCTTCAGAAAGGAAGCCATATAACGTTTAACTTAATCCCGCCCAGCACAAATTTGTTTTGTGTTCGACGACTGGCCCCCGCGTTTAGTGCCAATAAAATTAATAGCGCGGGGGTTGGGGGCGCTTCCTTAATTCACGGCCGCATAACAAGATTGAGCTTGATGATCGTGGCCTAACTCAATAGGACGGGGTGCGCTCGTGCATGATTATACAGTCTGCTTCCTCCTGACGCGAGGGGAACTGGTTAGCCACGAGTATAGTTGGGGGAGAGGATATTGTAGACACGGGCCACGTGGATCTATCAGCCGCCAAGCCTATTTAAACGGAACAGTACACCGTTCAATAAAAGCTTTACGGTTCCTTCGCCGTCAGATGCAATCCCTTATACTGCATTAAACCGTTAAAAAAGTATCCGTCAGTCTACGAGGAAAATACTGGTAAAAAAAACTCTCCAGAACTAGTCGACCTCCCGTGGCGCAGTCGGTTGGTGCGCCGCAGGTCTGGGGTGCGGGGGAGGTTCTGAGTTCAAATCCTAAGTAAGATTGGGTGTTAGTTTACGTTAGGTCATAAGTTAATTTGTAAGCCGTCCCCTGCTAAGTCTTCAGAGCTAACACTGGGGGACATTAATAAGNTACGTTAGGTCATAAGTTAATTTGTAAGCCGTCCCCTGCTAAGTCTTCAGAGCTAACACTGGGGGACATTAATAAGACCTTTCCAATACAATTCCAATCCAACTCTCCAGAACTCTCCGTGAATTTACGGTCACATTGCTTTTTCAATAACCGACTTTCCGTAAATTGCACAGATTTTACAGATTTCAGGAAACCTCTCCGTTTATTTGCTAGTTATTTATTTCTGCAGGACTACTTAACTGTTTAAAAAAATATGCGTTGTGGGAAAAATTTACCTTTTTTTTTTATGCGCATGATTCACTGTGTATTGAAGAGAGGCTTGAAAATATATTAACATTTTATTCTAGAGAATCNTACGTTAGGTCATAAGTTAATTTGTAAGCCGTCCCCTGCTAAGTCTTCAGAGCTAACACTGGGGGACATTAATAAGCCCTTTCCAATACAATTCCAATCCAACTCTCCAGAACTCTCCGTGAATTTACGGTCACATTGCTTTTTCAATAACCGACTTTCCGTAAATTTCACAGATTTTACAGATTTCAGGAAACCTCTCCGTTTATTTGCTAGTTATTTATTTCTGCAGGACTACTTAACTGTTTAAAAAATATGCATTGTGGGAAAAATTTACCATTTTTTTTATGCGCATGATTCACTGTGTATTGAAGAGAGGCTTGAAAATATATTAACATTTTATTCTAGAGAATCTTTAACCCGTATCAGAAATATTGGGATCAGGGCCGCTTACTGCACTCCAAAGACTTACTTGTAGCAACAGTGGACATTCAGATGTTATTTCTATAAATGCGAAGAACACAATTTTTCCAGTTTCTAGTAATGTTTCAGTGTTTTCAATGTTGTTAGCTGTTGCATGTTCCTAATGCTACGTTTTGATGTTTGCAGTCTAACAACGTCGTGTAAATAAATAAAGATCATGGTATTTCTTCAATTTGACTAGTCCAATTTATGTATCATTAAAAGGAAAATACATCTTGCTGATTTCACAATCAGTTCTACATGAATGTTGGGGCTTTAAGCTAATATTAATTGTATTCCGCTGTATAACCCGATCAACTATGCTGCTACATGTCGCTGGTCTGCATAGCTTCCCTTGTCCCGTCCCACTCGAGTGAGTGAAACATTGTGCCAAGGACAGTGCGGTAATGCAGGAAGTGCGCGGCGATTTACAAAGGCGAGCCACCGCGTATGCCAGACAAGCCTATTGAGAATTGTTGAGTTCCTGACCTTCAGCGATTAAATTTCTGAGGTTATCTTTGAAAAAAAAATATTCTGGCAATCGCCCCTGCCTCTATGAGCGAGACTCGGGGTGTGGGGAACCTTCTATATTGGAGCAGCGAAACTACTTACGCTGCGACTGGTCTCCGAGCAGACAGTTTAGAGTTTGGAGGATTGTGTGACCTTATTGGTGTGTTGTAACAATGCAAAAGTCATGTTTGTAAATTTTGCTGGAAAAATTACTGAAATGTTAGGAGCCATGAAAATAAGCATAGTTTTTATAATGTCACCAGCATCCGTCTGTGTCAAATTTTGCCAAAGCTGGCGTTGAAATTTATTACGAAAAAAAAAAAACCACCAAAAATTAGGGAAATTTTTTCTTCGGTAGAAAAAAAAATTTCTTGTTAAGCACGAATACAATAGTGTCCCTTAGTCAATATGTACTTAAAATTTCCCACTTTTCAGTGTTTTTGGCGCATATTAAAAATGGAATTCCCAGACANCCCTTAGTCAATATGTACTTAAAATTTCCCACTTTTCAGTGTTTTTGGCGCATATTAAAAATGGAATTCCCAGACATTAAAATATATTGTTATCGCCCCTTTTCTTTTCCAGTTTTCAGTATCCAGCGAAATATAAATGCGTAATTCCNGACATTAAAATATATTGTTATCGCCCCTTTTCTTTTCCAGTTTTCAGTATCCAGCGAAATATAAATGCGTAATTCCCAGACACGTTAAAAAATATCTTCGCATCGTACCATTTCATTTGCGGTAGGATGAAGAATTCACTAACCACTAGGCCGAATATCAAGACAAACATTTTTTTTTNTCGTACCATTTCATTTGCGGTAGGATGAAGAATTCACTAACCACTAGGCCGAATATCAAGACAAACATTTTTTTTTAAGTCTTTCCCATTTTATCTTGCTTTATTATGATCACTTCTACCGGCAACGCTATGCTTTACCGGACGTAGGTTGTTTTCTTTATCTTGCGACGGCAAAAGGCGTTCAACACTATGACCGAGGGAACTCCTTCGGTTTTGGGGAAGTGTTTTTCTATTTTTCGGGGAGGTTCGGACGTTTGTCGCTGTCTTCCATAATGCAGATGAAGGGATGTCCTCTGGAAATAATAATACAATTTTCCTCTCTTAAAATATTTTCTATCTTGCTGGAAATCGAATCCAGAACATTTAGCCCACTGTTCAAATGTCCAGACTTCTATACCGAATGGTCGCAATTGCACCCCATAATGCCGCACACATTTTTCGTCGCAACATTTTCTACGTAATCAACACATAACTGAGAATTTGGTGAACTATTTAATAAGTAGCAGACATACGCTTGCGGGTTTGTGCTTACCATGTCTTATGAACGCGCCGTGGATAACTCTGATCCGGTTTACAAAACACGCATGACGCCGTCAAGACAAGTTATTTTTTCTTTTGTAAGCAGCCAAAAGCCAAAAAAACACTCCTGTGTGTGCCCTGGTCTAATCGACATGTCAAACAGCTTGCGAAAGTTTCCTGCATATAGTAAAAATAAATATTTTTTAATAAGCATGCCCAGAAATTTTGCAGTTGTTTAACGTCGGGTCACGCTTATAAAAATTGTACCATAGTATTTTTTTATCACACAGTAATTTTTTTACATGTCATGAACGACTTTCAGCCAGTAACTTGCGAGTGATATAGAGTGACCAAATTTTGGAAGTCAGTTTGAAGGACAATTTCACATTGCGGCAGCAATCAATGAGAAGACGTAGATTGCGTCAGTCGACAAAGGACTGTGAAGTCTAACCTATCGCAAAATAAACTCGAGAAATTTCTGGATCCTTAAGACATTCGAAAAATATGCGTGAGGGTACATCGGGCAAAGTTAGTATAGCCCATTAACGATTACTTAGAACTTTAATGAAGCCCTGCTAAAGTTCTGCTATCTCGGCTGATGCGTATAACTCTTCGCGCGGAAATCAGGTGTTTCTAGGTACATAACAAGGGATCGCTGCTTACTGCAATGAGTCTCCTACTCTTCAATGAGTTGTGAAAGGTTCTGCACATATCATTATTAAGTTGTTAATGCTAATGTGACCCAGAAACATCGCTGCATATAAGAAGCAGCTCGACACAAGTACCGAACACATAGGTAATAATTCTACGTGATTACAACACTGAAGCTCACAAATATGTAGATTCAGGCCCAGTGAGCACAATTGTGTACATAAAGCTGAGGAAAGGTTATATTTGGCCGGTGCTGTACGCTGCTTGTGGCAGCGCTCACTCAACTTCCCTGGAGGTAACTTAAACGAAAACCTTTCTACTGCCCTAGGTTGTGACATTTTCGTACCACTATAGTTCATTACAAATCCCAAATATCATAGGCTGTTGTAACAGAACATGCACTCTATCATATTACGCACAGAACGCATTAAAATATTTGTTTGCAACACCTGAGAAAATGATGTAAAATTGGATCCGAAAAAGCCAACGCGTAACTGCGGATGATTTAATTATGCGAGACTGGAAGGTTTTAATTTGATGCAGTCAACTCGGCACTGCACTGGTTGGCAGGCAGCCAATAATGGCCGCGGCGAATTTCAGTAGGCGTGTCCCGCGTAGCGTGAAACAATAGGATGGTGGTAATTGGGGATACACAAATCAGCATAACCGATGAACCTGCACTGGTGGAAAGAGGTGACTCATATATAAATTATATTTAACATTAGTGAATGTATACCGACCTCGAAGTTAAGTAGGTGGGAGATAGGACCACCGAATAGTTAAGTACCCAGACACGAAATGGAGTGGCGGTTCCTTTGATGTGGGCTTACCAATTCTCTGATTGGCTGCGCGACGCTCTATAAAAGGGTCTTGTGTCTCATTGGCTACCACATGCTGTGAAAGTTTGCCGATTGGCAGGACTGTCGAATGGCAAGTGAATTACCACATGCTTATTGGCGAGCGGCCTTCCGACATGTGGCTGGCCAGTAACGCCATTTTGCTGGTGAGTTTGGGTGCAGTTCGTGGAATAAGCAGCTGTTTCACCTTTGTATTCTTAAGTACTATGTGGTATAATGGTGGTGAGGATACAGGGATCAACGTAACCCGTGATACTGCTGTTGTGTAAATAGGCGAGTGGCGTCTATCTTGTCATTAAAACATTCATGGGGCCGCGGTGGCCANCGTGATACTGCTGTTGTGTAAATAGGCGAGTGGCGTCTATCTTGTCATTAAAACATTCATGGGGCCGCGGTGGCCAAGCTGTTAGGCTGCTCGCCTCCCACCAAGACAAACTGGGTTCAATCCCCAGACGGGTCACTCCCGGATTTTCGCAAATGGGAATCGTGCAGGACGATGCCGCTGGTCGGCGGGTTTTCTCGGGGATTTCCCTTTTCCCCGCTCTTGCTTTCCGGTGGCGCTACATTCTCACCTCATTCCACCATCATCGGATCTGAAGAACTCACTGTTAAGAGCCGTCCAATTATCTCAACTATCAACTTTAACGCTTTCGTGTTTATTGTAGGCAATAGTTTACATGTTTTACATGAAGGTTCTACACTGAAGAGCCAAAAAAACTGGTACACCTGCCTAATATCGTGTAGGACTCCCCGTGAGCACGCAGAAGTGCCACAAGACGACGTGGCATGGACTCGACTAAGGTCTGAAGGTATGCAGGAGGCATTTCACACCATGAATCCTGCAGGGCAGTTCACGAATCCATAGGAGTGCGAGGCGGTGGAGATCTCTTCTGAACAGCACGTTGCAAGGCATCCCAGATATGCTCAATAACGTTCATGTCTGGTGATTTAGGTGGGCAATGGAAGTGTCTAAAGTCAGAGGACACAAGGACCTCGGTGAGCCATCGTTGAGAGCTGCACACCTCACAGCGTTTGTCCTGATGGAATTGTCCACGTCCATCGGAATGCACAATGGACATGAATTGGTGCAGGTGAACGGACATGATGCTTACATATCTGTCACCTGTCAGAGTCGTACCTAGACGTATCAGGGGTCCCATTTTACCCCAACTGCACATGCCCCATACCATGACAGAGCCTCCACCAGCTTGAGNTCCCATTTTACCCCAACTGCACATGCCCCATACCATGACAGAGCCTCCACCAGCTTGAGCAGTCCCCTGTTGACATATAGGGTCCATGGATTCATGAGGATGTCTCCATACCCGTACACGTCCATCTGCCCGATACAATTGGAAACGAGACTCGTCAGACCAGGCAACGTGTTCCAGTCATCAACAGTCCAATGGCGGTGTTGGCGGGCCCAAGCGAGGCGTAAAGCTTTGTGTCGTGCAGTCAACAACGGTACACGAGTGGACCTTCGGTTCCGAAAGCCCATATCAATGATGGTCAATTGAATAGTTCGCACGCTGGCAATTTTTAATGCCCCATCATTGAAACCTGCGCCAATTTGAGAAAGGGTTGCATACCTGCCACGTTTAATGATTCTTGTCAGTCATCGTTTGTCCCGTTCGTTCACGATATTTTTCCGGACCGCAGCGGTGTCGCAGATTTGATGTTTTACTGGATCCCCCAAATATTCAAGGTACACTCGTGAAATGGTCGTACGCGAAAATCCAAAAGTTATCGCTACCTTGGAGATGCTATGTCCCATCTCTCGTGCGCCAATAATAACAAAATGATCAAACTCACGTAAATCTTGATAACCTGCCATTGTAGTACCAGTAAGCGTTCTAGAAACTTTGCCAGACGCTTGCTGTCTTCTATAGGCGCTGCCGACCGCATCGCGTTACTCTGATTGGATCCATACCTCTGTTATTTGCATACGCACGCCTATACCAGTTTTTTAGGCTCTCCAGCGTATTTGACTGCCACTGTACACAGCGTGGCTCAGTACTCGATGATCATCCTTGTCAGCACATGATTAAAAATAATTAAGCTATCTATATGTTAATGTGTATTATATGTTAGAGTAGATGGTGCATGACACCGCACATGCCACAGTACACCATCCAGTAACGTGCATGGTGAGTAGAACATTATCTCAGTTCTGCACTCCAAAAAAGGAAACTGAAACAGTAGCGTTCCTTTTTTTGAAGTTCATTTAGATTTTTGCAATAGAATTAACTCAGTATTTACAGATACCAAGGCAGCCACCATTCCTTCCAGTCCTTCCAGTCCCATAGCTCTTCGGCAATAATGTTCAACTCACCATGCACATTCCTGGATGGTGTACTGTGGCATGTCCGGTGTCACGCACCATCTACTCTAACATATAATACACACTAGCATATAGATTGCTTTATTATTATTTTTAACATAATACAATTTCAGGTACCTTTTTTTTTGCAATACTCTGTATGTACTTCATGTTCCCGGGACAATGACGAAAGGGAAGGAAATAAGGACAGTTGTGTTGACGATTAAATTTTCTGCGTTTTACTTTGTGTTAATAATCACACATTCCATGTTCATTATTTTTGGTACTCTTTGATGCACTGAATTANGGTGCACTGAATTTAAAAAAAAATTGATTTAAGGGAACAAGTATTCAAAAAAATTAGGTAACAGGACAGTTAATTAAATAATCGTTTATTTAAGTACAATTAATTGATAAAATCAATAGAAACATCTTGAAAATAGAAGGTATGGATTAATTGCATGATGCTCATGATCGCTCATCCATATCTCGTATACAGCGAACAACAAAATTGGTTCATTATTCTCTACAGTCACAGTAACCAGTACTTGGTATGTCACACAAGAAGTATCTTTAATTATCTGTGCTGTGCATAGCAGAAAACTGGGTCCAACGTGGGGAAGTCCCTATTATGTGGGAGCTCATCCTTCGTTGTAGATACTGTGTTCCGTAGTCCCATGAACACCTGCTGCCTGTCAAGCACAAACATTTTTTAATGGTTCTGGTATTACAGAACATTATATCGATACTAGTACAATCCCGAAAATAAAATCGTGCAACGTCTAAAAAGATGTATTTGCTTGCGACTGAATAGTTTAACTGAACTTGTTGAAACCCTTGCCTAGTTTCTTTTCATAAAGGCGTTGGCCAACAAAAAAAATGTTAGTTTATATTTGTACCATATACCGATCAACTTTGAGACAATATCAGTAGTTCCTCTTTCCTCGCGAAAAAAAAAAATTATTTTTGAGAGCATAGTTTTTGCTAAATACTTGTCAAAGTTACAATTAACTTTTTTGAGAAATGTACAAATAATGAAAACAAACTTTATACAGTAATGAGGTAATTCACGCTGAAAGAAGAAGATAAAAGCTACTTCAAGACATCTGTAAATTAGGGAAAGGAAATGTTTTTGCAATTTCAAAAAGTTTCTGAAAATAAACTAATTCTTTTATATTTTATGATTTGTGGCTGCCCCTGAATGTTTGTAAAATAACTTTTNGTACAATCCCGAAAATAAAATCGTGCAACGTCTAAAAAGATGTATTTGCTTGCGACTGAATAGTTTAACTGAACTTTTTGAAACCCTTGCCTAGTTTCTTTTCATAAAGGCGTTGGCCACCAAAAAAAATGTTAGTTTATATTTGTACCATATACCGATCAACTTTGAGACAATATCAGTAGTTCCTCTTTCCTCGCGAAAAAAAAAAATTTATTTTTGAGAGCATAGTTTTTGCTAAATACTTGTCAAAGTTACAATTAACTTTTTTGAGAAATGTACAAATAATTAAAACAAACTTTATACAGTAATGAGGTAATTCACGCTGAAAGAAGAAGATAAAAGCTACTTCAAGACATCTGTAAATTAGGGAAAGGAAATGTTTTTGCAATTTCAAAGAGTTTCTGAAAATAAACTAATTCTTTTATATTTTATGATTTGTGGCTGCCCCTGAATGTTTGTAAAATAACTTTTGCTACGTATGCCTTAAAATGAATTACGGTAAGATCTTTCAGTTGTCCTTGATAAATTTTCTGAAAATATTCTGGTTTATTTATTCGCACATTTAAAATACAGTAAAATTTTGACTTTGATGTGTCATTTTACAAAAACCACGCAATCTCAAAAAATTATTTGAGGGAAAAGAAGTTCCCAATAATGTCTACAAGTTGAACAGTACATATGTAGTACAAATATAAAATAATANATCTCAAAAAATTATTTGAGGGAAAAGAAGTTCCCAATAATGTCTACAAGTTGAACAGTACATATGTAGTACAAATACAAAATATTAATTTTTTCGTGTTTCCATCTGCCACGTGTATAAATTAACATATCAATTTGCACATTCATTATTCATTTTAATCGTAGCAACAGAGTACTCATATACACCTAATAATTATAATTAGAGACCCAGAAATTTGGCAGAGTAATTTGGCAATCAGTTAAGCAAAAATCCTTAGCCTCAACTAGTTTCTCATTTGCTGATGCCCAAGTTTTACCCCAGAGTAGGTAGCACGGGATTTGGTGTTCTTTTGATTGAAGTTCAGTTATTGGGTCGAATTCGTCCAGGGTGCCGCTTACAAACTGCTACCCTATTGGAAAAGAAGGTCAACTATACACGTGTTTGAAGAGTAGCTTGTCCTCAAATTAATTCGCGGAATTTCCGGCTCTCTAATTATAATCGAAACAAAGCAGCCTACGAGAAGAGTTTCTGTTACTCCTTTGCACAAGCAGTGACCAGTTAACCTACAAAGTTGTGGCGTGACAGCACTGGCCGGTAGTATTGTAATGCTAACTCTGTTTGTAGACAATGATCAGAACACTCAGAACGTCCACGCCAGGGTCTTCTTAAGTGTAAGGTTATCCATGCCGTTAGCGGTGCCCGAACCTCAAGAAATCGCATGTTTCTTACATCTATGCATTTTCTCGGTGTGTATTATTTTTCTCTCGCAGAATGATATTCTCTGTACCGTCATATACGCAAGTAACAGCAACTATTTCCTGCTTGGTAGGTTTGACATTGTTATAGATCGTGTATTTATCTTTACTGAAGTAGGTTCAGTTTCCGTAAGCGTGTGTATAGTTCGTGTCCTGGTGTCTCACTCGCTGGATCTGCGCTGCAAGGCTTTAACTACAGCGTTCAGCTGGACATTCGTGGAGGGAAGGAAAAAGTTGAGGGCCCAGTTACACGCAAACATGGACAACGTAGAGATTAACATTTAGTTTTGCAGGCAGGAAATATTACTTGGTTTTATTTATTTGTTCTACATCCCGAAATATTTTTTTTACGTAAGTACGTAATTGCTAGGTGCGCTGCAAGTTCTTATGCTAGTGCAGCAAGAGGACGAACTGATATAAGCGTGAGTGCAATGTTAGTTTATGGATTCCTTACCTCAATGCTATAACATTTTTCCTTTTAAGCATATTACTTTTCAGTCAGTAGTGTCCTTTGTACGATATCTTATGTTCACATCTGAGATAAAACCACTGGCAACTACTATTAGAGATTATTACTCGCCAAAATTCGTTTTTATAAAAAACAATATTCATTCTAGATGAAGGTTTTATTATTTCAATAAAAATCAGAACTCAGATATAACACGAAAGCAATTCCCCTATTCGTGTTGGTTTCTCGCCGTGCACAGCACAGACAGTGATTTTACCTATTCTGCAGGAAGCCGCAAATAAACGAGTACGCTCAGGATGATATATTAACGCGTGTTTTACAATGCACGGATGCGTATGGAAACGGATACGGAACACGTGAACGGAAGAAGCTGCCGAATAAGGAAGAGTTCGTTCTGTTCTACTATACACGGGAACGTAACAATCTGCTCCTTATGGAATACAAAAAAAATTAATACTCGTCCGCTTTAAATTACCTACATAATCTTTTCTAACACAGACAATGAATTCGTGGACTGATTTGGACACCCGTGTGTAGGCAACCACGTACTATAGCGTCCATGAACTCATTGACTGCACTATGCATAACACACACGCCTCATTTTTAATATTTAGGATATGTAGTTTTCTCGATTTCTTAAACAGTAGTACCAAGACGTACACGTGTGTTAATTAAAACGAAAACTGACAAATGCGACGTAAAATCCATAAATTAGTATCCTTGTAAACCCCGATGGTCACGAAAACAAAGATTATCGAGCCAAGTACTTTATTGGNTTCAGTTTCCGTAAGCGTGTGTATAGTTCGTGTCCTGGTGTCTCACTCGCTGGATCTGCGCTGCAAGGCTTTAACTGCAGCGTTCAGCTGGACGTTCGTGGAGGGAAGGAAAAAGTTGAGGGCCCAGTTACACGCAAACATGGACAACGTAGACATTAACATTTAGTTTTGCAGGCAGGAAATATTACTTGGTTTTATTTATTTGTTCTACATCCCGAAATATTTTTTTNCATTTAGTTTTGCAGGCAGGAAATATTACTTGGTTTTATTTATTTGTTCTACATCCCGAAATATTTTTTTTACGTACGTACGTAATTGCTAGGTGCGCTGCAAGTTCTTATGCTAGTGCAGCAAGAGGACGAACTGATATAAGCGTGAGTGCAATGTTAGTTTATGGATTACTTACCTCAATGTTATAACATTTTTCCTTTTAAGCATATTACTTTTCAGTCAGTAGTGTCCTTTGTACGATATCTTATGTTGACATCTGAGATAAAACCACTGGCAACTACTATTAGAGATTATTACTCGCCGAAATTCGTTTTTATAAAAAACAATATTCATTCTAGATGAAGGTTTTATTATTTCAATAAAAATCAGAACTCAGATATAACACGAAAGCAATTCCCCTATTCGTGTTGGTTTCTCGCCGTGCACAGCACAGACAGTGATTCTACCTATTCTGCAGGAAGCCGCAAATAAACGAGTACGCTCAGGATGATATATTAATGCGTGTTTTACAATGCACGGATGCGTATGGAAACGGATACGGAACACGTGAACGGAAGAAGCTGCCGAATAAGGAAGAGTTCGTTCTGTTCTACTATACACGGGAACGTAACAATCTGCTCCTTATGGAATACAAAGAAATTAATACTCGTCCGCTCCAAATTACCTACATAATCTTTTCTAACACAGACAATGAATTCGTGGACTGATTTGGACACCCGTGTGTAGGCAACCACGTACTATAGCGTCCATGAACTCATTGACTGTACTATGCATAACACACACGCCTCATTTTTAATATTTAGGATATGTAGTTTTCTCGATTTCTTAAACAGTAGTACCAAGACGTACACGTGTGTTAATTAAAACGAAAACTGACAAATGCGACGTAAAATCCATAAATTAGTATCCTTGTAAACCCCGATGGTCACGAAAACAAAGATTATCGAGCCAAGTACTTTATTGGTATTGGTTGCATGNAAAAATGCCACGTCAAATCCATAAATTAGTATCCTTGTAAACCCCGATGGTCACGAAAACAAAGATTATCGAGCCAAGTACTTTATTGGTATTGGTTGCATGGATTCACGGACGCGTAAGTGTTCGGAGTTTAACAACGCTTTTGCGTTTCTGTGCGTGTGTGCGCGTGTCCAAATACGTTACATTGCAGATAGAGCACGTAGTGTGTTGCGTGTCCNAACCCCGATGGTCACGAAAACAAAGATTATCGAGCCAAGTACTTTATTGGTATTGGTTGCATGGATTCACGGACGCGTAAGTGTTCGGAGTTTAACAACGCTTTTGCGTTTCTGTGTGTGTGTGCGCGTGTCCAAATACGTTACATTGCAGATAGAGCACGTAGTGTGTTGCGTGTCCTACGTCCGTGACAAGTATCTGCATCCGTGTCGCTGTACAGTGACACTAATGACAAGTTTCCATGAGCCGATCATTTGACACGGTGCAATTAATACGTATAGTTTTGTCGTAGTTACTTCCACCTTATCTGAAGTCCTGCTGTAGTTTTTCTTTCGGGTTACTCATTATGTATCCTTCCACCGCACGTATAGTTAATATACACAAGTTTAGAAAAACACAGTTGCGAAAATAATACATGATAATTGTNATCCTTCCACCGCACGTATAGTTAATATACACAAGTTTAGAAAAACACAGTTGCGAAAATAATACATGATAATTGTTTCCCACGGTTTCGCCTGAGAATGTAGGCCTATGTGAGTCAGTACGAAACGTTTACCTTTAAAAATACGCTCAAAAATTAATTCAATATAATTTTAAGTAAGATAATTTCTGTTTGGTTTAAAGGCTAGTGGTTCAAATATAAATATAATTTATAGGTATAAAATAAGTGAAAGTGTCATGTTACAAAAATTATGTATCCTGCTTTAATTTTAATGAAGTGTACGATGCTTGTGTTGTATGACTTATTTACCGAACAGCCAAACATGTTACACAAGCAGTGAGTTTTCAAAGTTTTAATTCAACAAGTGTGAAGATGTGAAGATACTATGAATATATTTTACATAAATATCTTATTATTACCCCAATTATTACTCTAATAGGTATGAAACTAAAGAGAAACACGATTTTAGGGGTAATCAGTTCAACACTGCGCTTTTACCATGACATTAACACAAAGAACTATTTTTAAAACTCTCTGCGAGTGACCAGCTGTATTTACGTTTTTAATTTATAGCACCTACTGGAAAAGACTATTTTTGAAAGGTAATTTCAGTGTTGTTCAATCAAACTTTTATCAGTTATTTATTATTTTATATTTATTGCTGTAACATCGTGATCCACTGATTGGTTACAATGCACTATTTATGTCTTCCAGATGACACGGCGATATTTTGAGCTTAAAGACTTTTTCTTACTACAGTTGAACTATTTTTCCACAAACCTAAATGTTTCGGAAGAATAATAGCTTTTTTATCGGTCGATCGTGTGTATACTTACGTGTTATTGGTTGTAACGACTAATGGTAAATAAATAATTTGGACTGGCTGAACTTTTGTGCCGAAGATTTAGTTTACCAGTTATAATATCTGATCAAAAATAGTAACATTTTTTTTATTGCACGAAATACCATAAATGAGAGAATTCGAGCAATAACATACTCCGAAGCATGGTAAATGCTTTTCGCATAGGTATACAATTTCGCGTCTGTAATTAGCACTTGAGATTCTACAGAATTTTAATCAGAGACTTTCGTGGCAAAACTATAAGATTTCACATACACGCAATTATTGCTTACTAACAAATTTCATCGCAGAACTGAAAAAAAAAATTCATTTTGGTTTTAACATAGCAGAAAAAAATACCTGACTGAATGCTCGGATATTTTAATTACCAAAAATTTACCTTTCGTCTATTAAGATAACTATTTTGTTCTGTGTTATTGCAAAGTTATATACTCAGACTGTCGGCCATGTTTGTTGCTCAAGTCAAGGTGAATAACGGAAGTTATTTTCTTTTCTACGCAATGGCGTATGAAAATTCATGGCGTAAGAAATAACTCGTCAAAAATACTGTTACGCACCAACTGACGCAAAGGGCGCGGACAATGTGTTACCTTGTTTTGCATGCGCGGACATGGCTCTGTAGGGGATGACCCACCTCGATCTTCCCCTCCCTCCAGGCTCTCTGCTCCTTCGTCGGGTGGCCAGGAACGATTTGCAGCTGACCTGGCTAGCGTCACAGCCTCTCCACCCCCCCCCCCCTGAGGGAGGAGCCAACGACTTGGGAGGATTAGCAAGAATAATCATGGTAACTATGTCCCTCGGTGCAATGCGGAATTTGGAGAAATTGCTCAACTATGGTCGACTTCACTGTAAATACCGCCGCAGCTAGAGGGTAGGCAGTTATTATGTGGTAGCCATCTGGTTGAAGTTCTGTTATCGAGTAAAATCTGAGGCAGCTAGGGACATCGGTGAACAGGACGTACGACGGCGAAGTGTACGAGACAATGGCAGACAAGGAGTTTGTGGTGTGAACGGACAAGATGGCGTGATACCCGACGAGTTTTAGACTACTGTGCAAGTGCATGAGGGCGCTCGGAGATCTCTAGAATACTTTGGACTTGTGGAATCTGGATTGAACTAAGGTGGGACTGTATGAACATGTGATATGGATTTTACTGCAAATATTAGAATTGTTAAATATATACATATATACACATATATATCTCGGTTATAAATCCAAGGATTGGTTTGTAGCAATTTTCCACGTATGACTCTTCTCGGCCTTCCTTTTCAATTCCTCATAGCTGCTACATTTAATGTAATTGATAATTTGGCTCATGTAGCTCAGACTTCCTCTTCCTCTGTGGTTATTTCCATCTATATTTCCTTCAATTATCACCTTAGGTAGCTCATTGCGCCTCAGGATGTGACCTATCATTCTGTCTCTTCTTCTCTGTAAGGTCTTCCAAAAGGTGCGTTCCTCGCCAGCTCGTCTAAACACCTCTTCATTAATGAGAAGATCGATCCATCTGATCTTGAAAATTAGTCTGTAACACCAGGCCTGAAATGACTCTAGTCGTTTCCTTTCTGCCGACCATATAGTCTAGGTTTCACATCCATATAGGGCTATGCTCCAAACATAATTTTTATAAGCCTTTTGCGTGTTGACAGGCTGACGTTGTTTGATGTGAAGAGTATCATACGTTTGTTGGAAGCATACTTAGTTGATTCGAGATATTATTTCCTCTCTGATTCTTCCATCCTCTGTGATTATACTACCAAGGTACTTTCTGAATTCCTTAACTTGCCCAAGGACTTTTCTAATTCTATGTCTACCTGTTCGTGTACATTTCTACCGCATATTAAAACCTTAGTCTTCTTCTTGTTTAAAGACAGATTGTACTCTACAGTAAATATCTCTTCCATTTTTAACAATAGGTCTACCACATCACTTTCATTTTCTCCAACAATTGTAATGTCATCTGCAAATATCAACATTCTATATTTTGTCCATATTGCTTCTTGCACATACACATTGAAAAGGATTGGAGAAAAATGCAGCCTTGCCTTACTCGCTATTTAATCTGTGATTCTGCATGGATATTACCACATCGGATAACTACAGTTTATTTCTGATAAAATTTCCATATGATTCTCCAGTCTCTGTTCTTAAGTTCCAGTCTCTTCAAGATGGCAAATAGCTTATTCCAGTGGACACTGTCAAAAGCTTTCTCGAGGTCAATGAAGGCAATGTATATACCTACTTGTCTTTCCTCGTACACTTCTCTGTTAAAAATGGACACGCAATTTATAAAATAATTCAATAGGTTTTGTTACTCTATTTATTGGAAATGATTTTAGTTATTTGTTATACATTAATTTCTTTGAATGGATTGTAACTCATATTCATTGAATTTATTAATTAAAATAACAAATGGATTTTACATAAATTTATTGTGAGCTATTGAGTAGAGAGAATTTTACTTTTTAGTTATTATAAATAAATTAGGAAATTATAATTAACTCTTATTTAATTAAGACGTCCATCCCTTAAATAACCTGGTTAAGACTACTGACTTTGAGAAATTTTAACAATAGATCACTCTGGTATAATATTTGCTCAGAAAGTCACTAAAAACAATTATGTTGGAGTGTTTTTTTAACGTTGATTTACGTAATCTTTTACAGTGCTATTAATTTTTTTGCGTCGATTTATGTCTTTCGCACTCTTAATTACCTACATTGTACGCAACAGAAAGCAGAGTCCACTAAAGCCGTCCCTACACGAAACCCAATTTCTGCAACCTTCTGTTATACCCATGCGCACAACAGAAAGCATAAAATTTTCAATAGCAGAAAATAAGAAAGAATGCATTAGTTCATACCCACACGTTACCTAAAGTGCTAACAAATAATTGTAAATGGCAGGCAAAAACCACTCGCAAATGGCAGACATTCCGCAGTTGGCAGGGGTACAAATGCAATCAAATATTACATAAAGGTTCATTGTGGTACATCCAAAAAATAATAAGATTGTTTTGTTTTCCTAAAGATTGCATTTATTTAAGTTTCTGAGTACAAGTACTAGACTATTAATGTAAGGGAAATGATGTTTGTAATGGCACTGCTTTTATATAAAAAACAATGTATTGTATTCACATGTATGTACAACGTACATTTATGGGACTAATTAAAACATAATTAAATTATATGAACATTTATTTTTAACAAGCATAATAATCAATCTTATGGGTTCCGTAATTAAACAAGTTTTTACGGTTAGAAGAAAAGAAGGTAAAAAAATCAAATACTAAAAATAAGGCTTTTATGTGTGCGTCTTAAAATTACTCATGATACCCAACTGAAATGATTGTTTTAGAAACCATTTACACGGGCTCTTTGTGGGTAGCTCAGTAGGTTGATGCGTGGGCATGCACTGCTTGGTATTGAGTATTAGAGTTTAAATCTCTGTCATGTGACGACATTTCTTTCAGTTTTTTTATGTGATACATTATTGTTGTTTATAATTTATACCATTGTTATAAAACGTTTATTTGTAGTATATATTTGTCTTAAGCAACTCCACTGTGCAGGTACTGGCGTATTATTACTTCTAGACAAAAATTACCAGAAATAAACCATTTCTAACAATAGCATAAATTATAAACAGCAATAATGTGTCAATGAAAGTAACTGAAATAATTTCGTTACACGATGGGGATTTGAACTCTAACACCTAACACTGTGCAGTGCAAACCTGCGCACCAACCCACATTCTTTTTTAAGTTGCCTTCATAGACTGACACAGAAGCCGTGGTACAGAGCAAGAGTGTCGTTGGTAAAAGTCTGGAAGTGACGTTGACGATCTCAAGTTGGCCCGATTTGATGACAAATTCCCAGTCCACGTGCGCAGGACATGCGAACAGAAAATCGACCGTGGAGAAGCCAGGGCGCGAGCTCCCGACTCCCCATCAACCAGTCGGCCACCCTGCGCCTGCCCCTGAGCTGTGGGGGCGGGGCACCCACAGAGCTACACTCACCCTGCCCCTGAGCTTTCGGTCAGGGCACCCGCTGAGCTACACTCACCCTGCCCGTGAGCTGTGGGGGCGGGGCACCCACATAGCTACACTCACCCTGCCCCTGAGCTGTGGAGGTGGGACACAAACTGAACTACACTCACCCTGCCCTTGAGCTGTGTGGGCGGGGCACCCACTGAGCTACACTCACCCTGCCAATGAACTGTGGGGGCGGGGAACCAACTGAACTACACTCACCCTGCCCTTGAGCTGTGTGGGCAGGGCACCCACTGAGCTACACTCACCCTGCCAATGAACTGTGGGGGCGGGGAACCAACTGAGCTACACTCACCCTGCCCCTGAGCTGTGGGGGCAGGACACCCACTGAGCTACACTCACCCTGACCCTGAGCTGTGGTGGCGGGGCACCCACTGAGCTACACTCACCCTGCCAATGAACTGTGGGGGCGGGGAACCAACTGAACTACACTCACCCTGCCCTTGAGCTGTGTGGGCAGGGCACCCACTGAGCTACACTCACCCTGCCAATGAACTGTGGGGGCGGGGAACCAACTGAGCTACACTCACCCTGCCCCTGAGCTGTGGGGGCAGGACACCCACTGAGCTACACTCACCCTGACCCTGAGCTGTGGTGGCGGGGCACCCACTGAGCTACACTCACCCTGCCAATGAACTGTGGGGGCGGGGAACCAACTGAACTACACTCACCCTGCCCTTGAGCTGTGTGGGCAGGGCACCCACTGAGCTACACTCACCCTGCCAATGAACTGTGGGGGCGGGGAACCAACTGAGCTACACTCACCCTGCCCCTGAGCTGTGGGGGCAGGACACCCACTGAGCTACACTCACCCTG
>NQII01000072.1:1340409-1355788 GCA_002778355.1 Clitarchus hookeri | reverse complement strand
ACCCACTGAGCTACACTCACCCTGTTCCTGAGTTGTGGGGGCAGGGCACCCATTGAGCTATACTCACCTTGCCCCTGAGCGGTGGAGGTTGGGCACCCACTGAGCTACAGTCACCCTGCCCTTGAGCTGTGGGGGCGGAGCACCCACTGAGCTACACTCACCCTGCCCCTGAACTGTGGGGGCAGGACACCCACTGAACTACACTCATCCTGCCCCTGAACTGTGGGGGTGCGGCACCCACTGAACTAAACTCACCCTGCCCCTGATCTGTGGGGGCGGGGAACCCACTGAGCTACATTCACCCTGTTCCTGAGTTGTGGGGGCAGGGCACCCATTGAGCTATACTCACCTTGCCCCTGAGCGGTGGAGGTTGGGCACCCACTGAGCTACAGTCACCCTGCCCTTGAGCTGTGGGGGCGGAGCACCCACTGAGCTACACTCACCCTGCCCCTGAACTGTGGGGGCAGGACACCCACTGAACTACACTCATCCTGCCCCTGAACTGTGGGGGTGCGGCACCCACTGAACTAAACTCACCCTGCCCCTGATCTGTGGGGGCGGGGAACCCACTGAGCTACACTCACCCTGTTCCTGAGTTGTGGGGGCAGGGCACCCATTGAGCTATACTCACCTTGCCCCTGAGCGGTGGAGGTTGGGCACCCACTGAGCTACAGTCACCCTACCCTTGAGCTGTGGGGGGCGGAGCACCCACTGAGCTACACTCACCCTGCCCCTGAACTGTGGGGGCAGGACACCCACTGAACTACACTCACCCTGCCCCTGAACTGTGGGCGTGCGGCACCCACTGAACTAAACTCACCCTGCCCCTGATCTGTGGGGTTGCGGCACCCACTGAACTAAACTCACCCTGCCCCTGATCTGTGGGGGCAGGACATTAACTGAGCTTCACTCACCCTGCCCCTAAGCTGTGGGGGCAGGGCACCCACTGAGCTACACTCACTATGTTCTAACTAGCCGTGTAAAAGTTATATACAAGACCAAATTCCATAATTATTACGTTTTTTTTTAAGTTGTGTTTTTTTGTTTTATCATGACCGTTGGAGTAAATTGAAACGTTTCCCGTTACTCTAGCATATATAATATTTCATTGTGTACTTGAATATTTTCTACAGAGCCGGTTATCTTTTCTTAAACGGACATATTAGGCCTGAGGTTGTTTCTCAGTTTCTGCCATCTTGTCTGTTGCAGCTCCGTGGGTATAGCAGAAATTAAGGACAGGTTCTGTTACCGTTTCGGGCATGCCCATAGGTACGAAAACTGTTATGCCTGATGCCTGACCCCTCCGGAGGGGGCTGGATTTTAACCTACACGAGAGCAGAGATGCTAGCAGAAAATGGGTAGGAAAGGTGATATGGAAATGAGTATCGTGTGGGGCAGGTTAAGGGAAAGCTCCTTACTTATGGAAGACAACATTCTTTGTTGAGGCTATTTCCCTCAGTCGCATTAGCAGCTGCTGCCGATAACATCAGACAACAACACCTATTTATTGCTTCTGATACTATACACTACGTTATTATGATATTTATACAGTTTAAAACATAGTAGCTGTTCGTTGCAATGTATAAAATAATATTTTTATCTGTGTTTGAGAGTGTTAATGGTTTTTGTAATAGACTGTGCTGTTTGATATAATTTTTTGGCTGCGGTCGTCCGCCCTTGTAACGTATTTATCGCTAGCAAGTAGTATGGTGACCTTGATATACTCGACTGCGAGCAGAGCACGGCATGATGCCATCACTCCAGGGGTCCGATTACTGAGCAGCAAAGTTATGTTAAAACTTATTAACATTAAATTATGCATTTTAATGAAGATAGTAGTTGTAACTTTATGTATTATTTTCATGGTTGAAATGGATTATGAACATGAAAATGTCAACAAGTTGGAGATTGTAATATACACTACATACACCCCCTGGCCTCGTCCCGGCAACACTCAATGACTGACACCTGGATCCACCCCTGAAAAGAGCTGACACTGCACTTCCCTCTAGACACGTCAGATAAAATAGACTCTGCTGTGAACACAATCGACGAGTGTATACGGAGAGGTGTTGCCAATTTCGTCAACACGAAACTAATAAAACAAAATCGTAGAGGATCGATCCGATTCTCTGATTGCGGTGGCGAATGTCGGAACGTAGTAGAGCGTATTTTTGGCTTGGCCGTAATGACTGTCGGAATGTATCGGATTCACAAAGCTCGGTGTTACAACTTGTCATCATTGCATGTCGTGTGTTTTCACCAAGGCAGAACTAAGTACTTGAAGAATGGTCACACACTGCGTAAGTGCGTTATGTATTAGGGCCTAGTATTGTATTCGGGGAAGTCGATTACACCACGTGTGACGCATGCTCCAGTAAAAAAGAAGCAACGCGAAATATTATTTTGCATGTAAACAGCTGCCTTGCTTAATTCCTGATGGCATGAAGGTGATGGCTAATATAATTAATAATGTCTCTTGAAATTTTCTTTTATAAGACACCCCCTGATAATATTAATATCGTTATAAGTTTTCAGCAACATAAGTATTTCAAAATAATAATTTCGCTTAAAGTTGTAAAATTTGAATGCTAAAAAAAGAAATACAATTGTTTTGGATAGGTTACGATACTATCTTATAATCTCATGGATAATAATGAACGAAGTATTGAGATGAATTAAAAATTTTTTTTTAATGTTATTTAAATAAAACCACAAAATAGCGTAGGTTACAGGCATCCCACAGAACAATGACATATCTCTAGGGCAATTATGGGCCGCGGTGGCGCAACGGCTTTAGTGCTTACCCCCCACCANACAAATTTTTTTTTAAATGTTATTTAAATAAAACCACAAAATAGCGTAGGTTACAGGCATTCCACAGAACAATGACATATCTCTAGGGCAATTATGGGCCGCGGTGGCGCAACGGCTTTAGTGCTTACCCCCCACCAAAGCGGACCGGGTTCGATTACCGGCGGGTTCAATCCCAGATTTTCACACGTGGGAATCGTACCGGACGATGCGACTGGTAGGCGGGTTTTCTCGGGGATCAAATTTTTTCTCTGCCCTTGCATTCCAACGCAGCCCCACAGTCACCTCGCTTCACACTCGTCGACTGTCAAGACCCCGGTGTTAAGAGCCGCCAAAACATCTTCACTGCACTCTAGATGAGAGTGGCGAGATTTGGGCGGCTCTTAACAACGAGGTCTTCAGAGCAGGTCAGGGCGAAACGAGGTGGAAATGGAGCAGCGTCGTATAGCAATGGCGGGAGAAACGGGAAATCTCCGAGAAAACCAATTGATCAGAGGGATCGTCCCGCACGATTATCGCGTGTGAAAATTCGGGAGCGGCCCCGCCGAGAATCTAAACCGGCACGCCTTGGTGGTAGGCTAGCGTCCTAGCCACTACACCTCCGCGGCCCCTCCACTCTACGAGAATGGCTGTTCTGGCATATGCCTCGCTGTCGGATCGATTTCAACAATCGATTGCTTAATAAGTATGATATACAATCCCGCGGTTGAGAACGAAAAATCAACTTTAAGCAATTCGATAACGGACTGACGTAATTCCACGTGTCGAATTATTTCGACAGGCTCGAGAATGGGCCCCAGAATGTTTCTGTGCGTTTTTTTCCTTCTGAAACATATATTTATTACCTTTCCTTTGCGCATGCGTTGTAGACGCATATAGCTCACACAGAGTTTCTCAACCATCTTCTATTCGTTTCCACACCTGTTGGGAATACAGATCAGAAACAGAATGTATCGTTTTTTGCAGACTCGTATTTGAAAGTGTTGTGTTATGTTAATTTATTTATCTTTCAACTACAAGAGAGACAGACACGTTACTCACGTGTCAACTGCGCAACTGTTCAGCAGGAGAGACATTACTAATTGGCAAGGATCAAACATAAACATCCTAGTTTACGGGGTTAATATGTTCACATGTGCCTAGTAATGTAAACTTTGTTTTGAAATGTGTAGTTATCAACTGAAAAGTGCCGCCGTAAACTTGCACCGTAGTTTGTATTACCTACAAGCTCGTGAATCCGTTGAACTTGGACGTTTGTGTGATTGGCTTTGTGGTGCTGCGGCAGGTTCTCTATAATTTTGATGCCAGCATACATTTACAGTTATTCAGTGCAAGCTATGGTTACTTCCAAATTTTCTAAAGCCCTGCTCAAGTTCTTCTTTCAGGATATTCCTCCGCCCATGCAAACAAAGCTTAACCAAATGTATAAAATAGCACCAAATGGATAATGCACTGCATTCGTGTGGACTCAGTTCAATAATATTTTGCATGAGAACTATTTCTTACTATATATTTCAAGCATTACTAACACGTCTATTTTCTCCATGTTTTTATTAATATTACTATGAAATACATTATTATGATTTATATATAACACAAGTAAAAGTTGAATTAAACAAAAAATAATATGGCTTAATTTTACGGTAACAGAAGTATAAAAACTCGTATATGGATTGCTTATACAGAAGACAGTTTGACGACGGATGTAGTATAGCTGGAGGATTCCTGGAGTGCGCAGTGGTGCACGGAGTGTAGGAGGTTATTGAGGACCTAGTTGGGAGTATGTTGACAATGCATGAGGCAGGAGCTAGCTTGTAGATTTCTCATAAAGAAGACAGTTTGACGGCGGATGTAGTATAGCAGAAGGAGTGTGGAGGACGCGCAGCAGTGCACGGGTTGTAGGCGGGTGTGGGTGGCGGGTGGGGATTCGGACGACATATGGCAGACGCGGCGCCGCAGCGGCCGTTATCCCTCACAACAGTTAGCGTTGCGTTACCGAGGGTGAAGGTCCTGTCTGGGGCGGCAACTGTCGGAAAGGCCGGGAGGAAGGTTGTGGGCGGAGGGGGAGGCAGCTGCGCCTTCTCGGACAGGTTGCCGGTTCGACCTCCCGCCACGCTCTCCCGCCGAGGCTGCTGCCACGTTCATCTCCGGCGCTCCTCGGGCCGTGGCGTAAATAATGCCCCTGCCAGCCAGGACAAACAGTCCTGCCCGCTTGCCTCCACCTACTTAAGGCAAATGCATAGGAAAAAAATTTTAAACACCTCAAGGTTACGTCTCCCCAGACTGCGACGTGCATTCACGCGATGTAAGCCATGGATTAAATACAGATGCCACTTTGTTCTTTCCTCTTTTCCCTAAAGGAAACTCCGCAGGAAAACACCAAAAGTGTAAATTTTCATTCATACTGTTTTATTATCTTTCTAATTTATTTAATAGGGTAGACGTAAAAAGAGTTATACTCCATTCACGGTTTCTTCAAACTTTTCTGAAGACCAGCTAATTTTCTACTTACAGGATATTCCTGCGCCTCAAGCAAACAAAGATTAACATAGTCTATAAAATTACACCAATGGCCAGTGCACCGCATTCGCACGCGCTAAGTGTAATAATATCTTGCATAAGAACTATTTATTACCAGGCATTACCAACACACCTATTTTCTCTCTAGTTTTATTTTTTATAAATTACAAATGAAATATAATTTATAGATAAAATAAACGTAAAATTTCTATTTAACCAAAAATGAGGTACTTTTATGATACCAGACGTATAAAACGCTTGTGATATATGGCATATTTAGGAAATAAACAAACACGTAATGCACGGAATGATTTTTCAAAGGTTCGATTTAAAAATTGTGAAGAAACTTTGAATAGGCTACTGCGGGTAGCTGTTTTTCACTTTTATTGGGGGAAAGTCATACTCCCAGAAGATTTATTTACTGAGAAACACATATACATGCGAACACTGATTTTACACATGATGTTTTACTAGGGATTCCCCTTAACTCTCCTCATGTCGCATAAACCAGGATACCTCGACGACGATATAAAAGCACCCACTCGATTCATATCTTTATTTTAATGCAGGAATAAATTGACATGCAACGTTAGGAGGATGTACCCGAAAGGCCATCAGCAATGACAACTAATTAACACTGGATAAGAATGAGAAACCTCGTCACACTGGCCAGCACATAACTATTCACTCTAGGAAATAATGTTACCAACGAGTCAAAATTATCAGTTTTCACTTTCGATTCTAGTATTAGTCGAAACTAGGTTGCGATTCTGTGTATAGCTCGTTGTGTTTGTAAGATTGCGTTCTTGATCCTTGACTCTATTCTCTACAGAGCGCGAACCACGGATTTATGGATACTTGGCTACAGTGGACTTGAGAATCTAGCAAGCCGAATAAGTGCAGAACTATCGTTTCGGGCCCAAATGTGGTTAAAGCATTCAAGTAATATAAATAGTGAATTTGTAGAAATATATAGGCCTACGGTTCAATAAATGCTGTTGCCGAGTTTGTTATTACCACTATGTGTTATCTTTATGCAGTGTTAAGTATTCCGAAAAATAAAATTATATTGCTGTCTATTCCTTCTGGTGGAAGTTGTCTTTAATTTTATAGAAGCAAATTTGAACTAAAACACTTTAAATAGTTTGCACGATAAGCATTTTGTTTTCAAAACAATTTTTATTTTCTATTTTAATTATAATTGTCGTTATCTAATTAATGGCAAGCATAAATTAGTTGGAACTTCACTCGTCCATTTAAAGACCCAGTGTTCGAAAAATTAGTGCCTTTTCTTTTAAGTTATCCGAAATTTTAAGGAAGTTTAATAAAAAGCATCTGTAAGGACTAGCATTAAAGTAGAATAATTATGTGCGTTCTGGCGCAAAGGTTTAAGGAGTAGGAGCCAGAGTAGCTAACCGGCCGTCATGTTGTGACGTCAATCGACCACCATATTGGATCCATGTAACCTTGACCTTGACCCGTAACATTTACCTTGACCCCATGGCCGTGACCTTGGATGACCTTGAACCCAAATATACATAAAAATTATAAAATCACAAAAAAATTATAAAAAATTTAAAAAAACTTTAAAAAATATTAAAATGTATACATGTAGGAGGTTCGGGGTTCGATGACAGGTGGATAGCAGTGTCCATCTCGTCAGCCATATTGGATAAGTGAGACCTTGACATTTACCCATGATCTTGACCTTGACCATATTCTCGTGACCTTAAATAGCCTTGAACCGAAAAAATTCCTAAAAATCACAAAAAACACTTACAAATTTATAAAAAATTATTNATTATTTTAAAAATATTATTAAAATATATTCTGAAATAATAAAAAAATTGTTTAAAAATCTATTTAAAAACTTACATTTCCGAAGGTCCCACCACAGCCACCATCGCCAATATTTTTAATTGGTTATTCAACCGATCAATTACGTTCGTTAATAAGTGAGCAGATCTTCGCCCCCTTCAACTATACTCATTCAATCGTATGCAGGCATCTTGCCTTTTTTTGTTTGTAATTAGTTTTTATTTTTAACACCTAGGTGGCACTAATGTATTAATTACCGAGTTAGTGATTTAGTCACCAGGCGGCAGCCATATTTGTTTATGTTTTTAACGTATAGGGGATGCTGGCAGCACCCTCCATATTGCATTCTATTTTCAACACATAGGTGGCTTTAATTTCTCGATTTCACCACCAGACGAACTGTAAGCACCTACCCACTCTGTCGATTCAACCGCCAGGCAAGCTGTCGACACTCATATGTTTTTATAGGCATAGGAAACTCTGTAATTTTCATCATACAAAAAAAATTTAAATTAACTGTATGCTTACATGCATGATCCGGTACTTTGACTACACGCATAATTTATTAAATCCGTATTTTTTATTAACATTTTTAAAATGCTCAATTTTAAAAAAAATTTTTGTTTAAATATATAATTGTACATAAATATTACTTTATAAAATACTTTTTAATGAAATTTTTTTTAGTTTTGTGTGTTTTAAATTTTAATTATATACTGGCAAATTAGGTAAACATGAAATAAAACACCATTTTATTCATAGACTTTTTTATTCAAATAATTTATTACTGTCGCACATGCCCTAAAAAAATCACAATAGTATTCGATATATATGGATTGAAATATATGGAACATTGTTGTGGGTTACAGTTTTCTATGCATCTCGCTATTCACACTAGTGTTGTCCTTTTGTGAAAATATCGTGACATTTATTACACCAACAAACTGTGCAAAGCGGGTTANGCTTTAATTTCTCGATTTCACCACCAGACGAACTGTAAGCACCTACCCACTCTGTCGATTCAACCGCCAGGCAAGCTGTCGACACTCATATGTTTTTATAGGCATAGGAAACTCTGTAATTTTCATCATACAAAAAAAATTTNCCAGGCAAGCTGTCGACACTCATATGTTTTTATAGGCATAGGAAACTCTGTAATTTTCATCATACAAAAAAAATTTCAATTAACTGTATGCCTACATGCATAATCCGGTACTTTGACTACCCGCATAATTTATTAAATCCGTATTTTTTATTAACATTTTTAAAATGCTCAATTTGAAAAAAATTTTTTGTTTAAATATATAATTGTACATAAATAGTACTTTATAAAATACTTTTTAATGAAATTTTTTTTAGTTTTGTGTGTTTTAAATTTTAATTATATACTGGCAAATTAGGTAAACATGAAATAAAACACCATTTTATTCATAGACTTTTTTATTCAAATAATTTATTACTGTCGCACATGCCCTAAAAAAATCACAATAGTATTCGATATCTATGGATTGAAATATATGGAACATTGTTGTGGGTTACAGTTTTCTATGCATCTCGTTATTCACACTAGTGTTGTCCTTTTGTGAAAATATCGTGACATTTATTACACCAACAAACTGTGCAAAGCGGGTTTTGTAGGTAACTACACTTTTGAGGGCATTTACCGAATTCACAAGAGACCTGTTTGCAGCAAATCTGGTACCGAGGTGCTGATGAGAAATGCACTTCGCCTATACAGGTTTTTGCATGTCCAAGTAAATTGTCTCTGCGGCTGAAAAGATCACCACACCTGTCACACAAATATGACATGCAACAGGGATTTTTGGCACAATTAAAGCGTTCATGTCGCCGTACATTGCGGCCGAAAGCAAATGTAAAATATATAACCTTTTATGTAAAATAACACGAGGACGTAAGATATTTTCACGTTAAAAAATTAATTCACTGGTAGGGCAAACTGAAAAGTTAGGGACTGGCAAGTCGGTTTNCGTAAGATATTTTCACGTTAAAAAATTAATTCACTGGTAGGGCAAACTGAAAAGTTAGGGACTGGCAAGTCGGTTTCATTTATTTTCAAATCGTCTGGTAGTGTCCTTCCCGGGCTAACCATTTACTTCCCTGATGTAACATATGTTTAATAACGAATTGAAGTCAATTTTTCCCACGGCAACTTGCAAGTAAGTTTTTTTCCCCGTTGTTTGTTACAAAATTAACTTTGCTAAAGGGTTTAAAAATTAAAAAATTAATTTTTACTGTATGATNTTTTCCCCGTTGTTTGTTACAAAATTAACTTTGCTAAAGGGTTTAAAAATTAAAAAATTAATTTTTACTGTATGATGCTAGCGTGAAGCCCGTTGGACGGACAGCGCGCTGTAGATAGCTGTGAGCGAGCCGCTGGCTGCCTGCGTGTTCATCTAGTGCTCCAGGAAGAGCAAAGTACAACTCACGGCTGCCAACTCGTGAATACTGCACGTTGTACCAACCCACACCTGCCGTCGCCGTCGCTGCTGCTGCTAAAACGACACGTCCTGCATATGAGAAGCCCCATCTCTTAATTTTTTTTTTTTTTTCCGTCAGTGGCGGTTACATATTACGTTTCTCGGTGATGCCGTGCGACCTGATGTAATAAAATTCTGAACTTACCAGTGCGCTCTGGTATGCGATAATAAAAATAAATGGCTAGTGTATGTAGTATTGCTACAAAGGGGTTTGAGCCAGCATTTATTTACAAAAAATTGGTACGCGAAATTAATTTTCCAGCATTCCAAAGGGATTAANAAAGGGGTTTGAGCCAGCATTTATTTACAAAAAATTGGTACGCGAAATTAATTTTCCAGCATTCCAAAGGGATTAACATAACTCCAAAATCTCATGGTTTTGGTGATGCACTGGCTGCAGTATGCTCAATTTTTTTTTGTACTCGTCAAGTCTTTCCTATATGTCTCGATGAGCTTGAACGGAGGCGAATGATTGGTGATGCCGGCTTGTTTGGTAACTAAATCAGAAGGCAAATCGCACTGCTTTCGGGCGTCGATAATTTTCGTCCTGCGCAGACTACAAAATCTACTTCCAAGCACATACACAACACGGCTGTAATTTTCACGTACAGAATATGCCCTGCATCCTTCCTCAGTTCATGCGTCTGGAACAATTACTGCCGGTACGCATGTTGAGTGGTGCGGTAGAGGTGCTTCCATGGACACAGCGGTAAAACAGGGAAAACTTTGGTTTCCTCGTCGTCCTCTCTGTACGAGTGAAATTTTCTTAATGGGGAAATATTTTTACAAATTAAATACCTGACTATTGCAATTCATTGCCTGCGATTTTAGTTATAAAAATTAAGTTCACATGCACACAAACAATTATATATATATATATTTTTTTTTTTTTTTTTTCAAAAATGTTGACAAATTTACCCGAAACTTCATCGAGGTCCATACACATCGTGCGCCTGTGTTCCGGGTCGGCTTCCCCGTCGCCTGGTAGTGATTGCGAGTAAATGTCTTCGACTAAAGTCGTTTTAGGAGGCGGAAATATGCGCTATTTTTGAAGCAAAATGTATAGATTTAATTATACAAACGATATTCATTATTGAGGCATAAGCTGATATCATTTATTTGTGATACTCGTGGGACCACGCTCGGCGCAGCGACTATAACACCTTCCATTAAGGCGAACCGCGCTCGACTTCATTTCAATAGGTTATCTAGCATCCTGCATTGCAATAAATCGATTGTAAAAATTGTAGCTTCAAGTTATCCTGTCAGATATAGTGAAATTGTCTTGGGATTTGTTAATGGTAGTGAATGGGGAATAATAGTGCTAACTTATTAAAGTCATTAGTAGTTTAAAATATATTTTTCCTTATAGCTAACTGTATTCCAAATTTCATAATTTATTTAACGTGTACACTTCGCCTAAAGATTGTTGTTTACTATAGCGGAAAAATTCCATCACTGCAAAGAGAACTCGCCATTGCAAAAGCCGCAGTAAAATGCTGTAATGGTAAGGAGCACTGCCCTTACTTCTGACGGCCGGTGTTTGATGGCAGTCGCATTCCGGGAACTTTCGGTCGATTCCAAGCAACAAAACACGTGGAAAAATTGAACACTTCACACGATACATTTAGTTATGTTTTCTACCGCATATTTATATCGGTTTAACGTGGCAGTAAACCGTACGGCTGAGATAAGTTAANACATTTAGTTATGTTTTCTACCGCATATTTATATCGGTTTAACGTGGCAGTAAACCGTACGGCTGAGATAAGTTAAATAGCTATGTGAATTTTGCACGGAATTCCCTGCAGGTTGTTTTATGCTTTAAAATAAAACAACATATGAAATTCTATTTATTTCATTGGCGTATTTCCGAACAGCAAGACTCTTTTAATTTAATAACGCAAGCTGGTTATCCTAAGGTTTTTACCTACCTACTGTCGAACCCACTGCTAGAGAAGTTGGTCTACATTATTTNACATTTAGTTATGTTTTCTACCGCATATTTATATCGGTTTAACGTGGCAGTAAACCGTACGGCTGAGATAAGTTAATTAGCGATGTGAATTGTTTCACGGAATTCCCTGCAGGTTGTTTTATGCTTTAAAATAAAACAACGTATGAAATTCTATTTATTTCATTGGCGTATTTCCGAACAGCAAGACTCTTTTAATTTAATAACGCAAGCTGGTTATCCTAAGGTTTTTACCTACCTACTGTCGAACCCACTGCTAGAGAAGTTGGTCTACATTATTTTCAAGCCCATGCCTCTACTGTAGTCAGGTAATTAAATTATATCAGACATAAAAAACTAACAAATTCTTTAGACGAATTGGTTTATGAAATTTATAATCAGCAGATATGTTCAGGGACGACAACATAATTAAGATAATACAGTAATGTATTCTATCCGTCCATTCCTTTAAATACACTCAGTCTAATATATGTTTGTTAGTGTACTGTAGGTGAGTATAACCTACCAGAGAAAGATTACGATAGCAAACCTAAAACAGTAAGCACATAAATTTCGCAACTACATTGTAATAAAGCCTCGGTAGTTTCCACGGATCTTAGTAAGCCTACATAGTTAATAAATTAACTAAATTTCAGACAGTCTCAAATTAATTCAATTTCATATAAGCGGAAATTAGCAAGTCGTTAAGACAATGTAGTTGCGAAATATGTGTGCTTACCATTTTAGGTTCGCTATCGTGATCCTTCTCTGGTAGATCACATTCACGTAAAGTTAGTAGGCACTAGTGAAGAGCATTTTTTACAGGCAGGGTATCATAAAAGCGACGTAATTTTTCTTGAAGTCACACATACAAAAGGCAAGGGATTTAGAAATTCTTTGTTCTAGCTATAAAATTAAGTAATTTTCAATTAAATTTCTTGGAGCAATCAATATATCCTCTCAATATTTTAATGTGCGACAGCATTTCGATTTTTAAAAAAAATTATTGACCAGGTGCATTTTTTAATATAATATCCTAACTAATATTATAAATGCCAAAGTGTGTTTGTTTGTTTGTTTGTATGTCCTTCTTTCACGTCGCAACGGAGAAACGGATCGACGTGATTTTTTGTACAGAGATAGTTGGAGGTCCGGGAAGTGACATATTTTACTTTTTATCCCGAAAAAATATCTCATTCCCTCAGGAAAAAAAATTGAGTAAAAATAGCGCTTGGGGTACAATGCTGCGTCAATGTAAGTTGTTAGTGGGGGACGACGTTGCAACGCGGCAACGAATCGATGTGATTTTTTGCACAGAGATAGTTGGAGGGCCGGGAAGTGACACGGGCTATTTTTTATCACGAGTAAATATCTCATTCCCTCGGAGAAATTCTGATTGGAAAATTAAAAATTACACAAACGGAGTAACAATGCAACGTCGCAACCGAGTAGCAGCTCGACGTAATTTCTTGCAGAGAAATAGTTGGAGGGCTGAAAGGTGATATTGGCTACTTTTTATAGCGAGAAAATATCTAAAAAAATTTACAAACAATAGTAATAGTGAATCAAGCCGGAAAAAAGTTTGCCGCCAGCGCGCTCTCTTGCAATACGCTGTCAAAAAAGTTAAAGATGGGAAAATATAATGTAGTAAAGAATTGCGNAAAATTATTGACCAGGTGCATTTTTTAATATAATATCCTAACTAATATTATAAATGCCAAAGTGTGTTTGTTTGTTCGTCTGTCCTTTCACGTCGCAACGGAGAAACGGATCGATGTGATTTTTTGCACAGAGATAGTTGGAGGGCCGGGAAGTGACACGGGATATTTTTTATCAGGAATAAATATCTCATTCCCTCGGGGAAATCCTGATTGGAAAATTAAAAATTACACAAACGGAGTAACAATGCAACGTCGCAACCGAGCAGCAACTCGACGTAATTTCTTGCAGAGAAATAGTTGGACGGCTGAAAGATGATATTGGCTACTTTTTATAGCGATAAAATATCTCAAAAAATTTACAAACAATAGTGAATCAAGCCGGAAAAAAGTTTACCGCCAGCGCGCTCTCTTGCAATACGCTGTCAAAAAAGTTAAAGATGGGAAAATATAATGTAGTAAAGAATTGCGTAGAATAAAAAGACCTAAAAAAAACTCAGTGGTAGCATATATCTATCTATAACAGAGAAATACTAATAAGTGTTTTTACCATTTAATTCACAGAGGCGATGAGNAGTGGTAGCATATATCTATCTATAACAGAGAAATACTAATAAGTGTTTTTACCATTTAATTCACAGAGGCGATGAGTATTATAATATGTAAAGGATAAAAAAGATTAACACTAAGTAAAATTCAACTTTATTCAAAAAAACTAAATAATTCTGTATTCCACGCGAGCTGAGTCGTGGGCACAGCTAGTTGTTATATAAAAACCATTTTCTCCTCTGAAAGTTTATCGTGTTGGTAATATTAGCAAAGCCCATTTGGATGTAAACTGCAGTTTTGACACTACAGTAGTGGCTAATAACCACGAATTTTCCATCAACGTAGACTCTCCGGTAACGATGTTTCCATCTTTCCTTTCGACCAACGGTTTTTNAATAACCACGAATTTTCCATCAACGTAGACTCTCCGGTAACGATGTTTCCATCTTTCCTTTCGACCAACGGTTTTTCAACCAAATGTTTGCAAGGCCGATCTCTGTTGGCATCTACTTGTCCACAAGTCGGGAAATTTTAAATCGTGAGTTTTTCTTTCGGTACGTTTTCCAGGCTGTCACCAAAGGGCATCAGGAAGCGGCATGAGTAAGAACAATTTTCTCACGCGAATTTCTCTCTGCTACACTTTCTTCCCCCAGATGTTATTAGGTATTCATAATGTAGTAAATATGGTTTTGTTGGTTTGTAATGATGTAGTAGAACGTTATATATTTTTCGACAATAACNAATAACCACGAATTTTCCATCAACGTAGACTCTCCGGTAACGATGTTTCCATCTTTCCTTTCGACCAACGGTTTTTTCAACCAAATGTTTGCAAGGCCGATCTCTGTTGGCATCTACTTGTCCACAAGTCGGGAAATTTTAAATCGTGAGTTTTTCTTTCGGTACGTTTTCCAGGCGGTCACCAAAGGGCATCAGGAAGCGGCATGAGTAAGAACAATTTTCTCAAGCGAATTTCTCTCTGCTACACTTTCTTCCCCCAGATGTTATTAGGAATTCATAATGTAGTAAATATGGTTTTGTTGGTTTGTAATGATGTAGTAGAACGTTATATATTTTTCGACAATAACNAATTCATAATGTAGTAAATATGGTTTTGTTGGTTTGTAATGATGTAGTAGAACGTTATATATTTTTCGACAATAACTTTTACATTGAAAAACTGCTAGGACATGTGTTGCCCGCTGTTGATAGTGCAAGCAAAAAATAAGTTAAAACAAGCAAATTTATCATTCACCTGCTACCTTTTAAAGTAGCCACGAAAAAAGCATTGATGTGCTAGCAGGGGAAGTCACGAAGTCTCTTAAATAAATTCGTGTGTATAGTGCCGAGTAACAGTGACGTGGCGGTAAAGGCGGCGTGGAGGAATGTAACAATACGCTAGGTGCCTCCCGTTCTTCTCGAGGATTATAAACATCCGTACCTTCTTTCGCTCTTTTTATTGTTATTTTCTCTTCTTGCTCATCGTGGTCCCCCTCCCAGTCGGGCGATGCTCCAGCTGCCCTCTTTATGCGGCTGCTATCACCCCCCCCCCCTCCTCTCTAGCAATT
>NQII01000072.1:1286425-1332875 GCA_002778355.1 Clitarchus hookeri | reverse complement strand
TTTTCTGATGTGCATCGGCAATGCACTCAGAATAGCCAACGTAATTTTAACTTTTGTTCGTTCGTGCATCAGCTGATATAGGATTTTGTTAATGGCGCTTTGTTTGTTTCGTAAATATTAAGTTGCCACTCACTGACTGTCAGAAAGTGGCCTTCTTATACGGTATGGACCATAACTGGAGCAACAGCCAATGAGCAACTAACTGAGGCTCGAGTACGCTAAGGCTTGTGGAGTCTAGCTTGTTGCCGAGTGAATCCGCGAAATTTCCGGGTCTCTACTTATAGACTAAATAAAAATTAAAGTTTAATTTAATGTAAAAAAAAAAGTATTTTTATGTGAACACGAGTATAAAAAAAATTTGTGATGCACGACATATTTAGGAAACAACCAAACACGTCATATATGTGGTGATTTTTTCAAAGGTTTGATCCAGAAAGTGTGAAGAAACCGCGAATAGACTATAGACAGCGGCCCGACCTGGCAGACAAGCGGTTCACCTGCGACAGCGACATAACTCGGCTACGCGCTGCGCGGCCGGTTACAGCTATCATTCAAAAGATAACCTAGTTCGCGCTCAAGGCGACATTCGCGTCGTCAGCACAAGGACAGAGATTCGTGATGACGTGTCCGGCTCGCTGGGCTCGTTTGCGGGTCAACGCACTTATCATGTGGTCGCCACCGTGCCGCCCGATATTAGGTCATATACGTGTATACACATATATCTCTTTGAAAACAGCAGGCAACTGACAGGAATGAAACATTTAGCAAATATCCTCTCGTTTTACGAAATTTGCGCCACTGTACTTTCGAAATGTTCATTTGCATGACGATATCGCACATCCCAGTCATCGGAAGACTTTTCTAATAAAAAGAACCTTGAAGGTCTCGTTATGATTGCCACACGTGTGCTGTGCGAAGTAAAGCTACACGGGTACCGTGCACGATTACACCGTGTACAAGAGGGGCCGCGGTGATATAGTGGTCAGACTACTCGCCTCCCACCTCGGCGAACCTCGTTCGATTCCCGGCGGGATCGCTCCCAGATTTCCGCTTGGGTTTTCTCGGGGGTATCCCATTTCCCTCACCCTTGCATTCCGGCGCTGATCCGTACTCATCCCGCTTCACCCTCATCGGCTATCAAGATAAATTCTCTCCATTCCTCTACACTGCGTATGCAGTAACAAAGCTCGTAAATATACACGTGTGTTCGCCCTACTGCCACTGAGCACACGACGGACGGATTTACCGGTACTTGCCGGTCTCGGCTTGAAATGCGCCAATGTAGGCAGCTCGTGGCGTGCTTGTTGAGTATGTAAAATGCACACGTCTTACATTTTTGGAAGTGAGAAAATACACATACACCGAGGTGAAATTACAATCGCGATGTCTGTGTCAATTTACTTGCCGTGGAGAGAAAATACACGAATGATGCAGTTTATTTTCTACTGCATAGTAATAGTAATGATACTCAAATATGGCTACACTTTCTTATTGTTTTCAGTAGAGCGCGAAAAAACGCGATAAAGTACGTATACATGCATACTAATAGTTTACAGATTAATTTAGAGATTGATTTATTTACAGATTTATTATTCTGAGGTTAGGAAAGGTGGGCTTATATAGGACACAAAGAAGAATAAAATGCCATGTAATGAAAGAGACATCACAAATAACACAACTGTTTTATAGCATTCATAAATACGCTCTTCAAACACATCGCTTCACTGTTCGAACAGTGTTAATTAATTTCTTGAAAAAGATGTCGTGTTTGATAAAAACACAAGGTGCCTATACAGTAGATTACTAATTCACAGGGGGCCGCGGTGGCTGAGCGGATAGCCTGCTCGCCTCCCACCAAGGGTTCAATCCCCGGCCTGACCACTCCTGGATTTTCGTATGTGGGAATCGTGCCAGACCATGTCGCTGGTTGGCGTGTTTTCCCCCCTTTCATTCCAACGCTGCTCCATACTCACCTCAATCACCCTCATCGGCCCTCAAGACCTCGTTGTTAAGAGCTGTCCAAATCTCTTCACTCCCTCACTAATCCACAGGGAACAACGAAAACTGCCCAAGAATTGCATGGTTAAAAGCACAGAATGTAGATTCAACTATTCTTCCTCTGTGGGATGGGGTAGATACTGTCACTCACGTTTGTATGGTTTGAATTTCATCATTATTCAGAAACTCAGAGATTTTCTTTCATTCTGGAGCCGCTACTAGCACAGCTTCAGCTGAACCTTCAAGGGTCTTTACACCCTTCCGGAATAGACTTTTGCTATAGGTCGTTTGTAGGTCCTGTATTTTTGACGTATAAATGTTTCTTGAAGAACTGTCTGGTGAAGTTTGTCGTTAGTGTTCAGTTCCATTCTGTATATCTCTAAATCATAATTTTAATACTCAGTTCTGCAAAAACGAACTATAGCTAGGGAATGAAAAAATTCGTGAATTCGTTTTAGAATAAGCTAGATTTCAAACACATGTATATTTCTGTTTTTAATTTTTGCAATTGGATAACAGTTTATTTCACACGCCCCATTTGAACTCTGAGCCATTAAAAGACATGCAAGGAAACAACACCGAATCCCGTGCCACCTAGAGCTCAACATAGGAGAGTATGGCCATTGATTGTAAGAGCTGATGCCGCCAATAACGCGCGGCGATTGGCTGAGACGTAACGCGACGCCATCTTGTCCCCAACTGAGCCAAGCGGTATAATGCAGTTGTAATGGGTAAAACACGCCTTGCGCATCGAAATAGATAACTATGCCGAGTTGTTGTGCTTAAGGGTGTAATACCCGAGCTGAAAAGGGTGTATTATTTCACTGGCTACCTTCAGACGAAATAAATGGTGGAAGAAAAGGAATTTGGCTACAAACACTTAGAAGAAATTGTTGGATACCAGGAGAAAGTGCTGCTATTTATAGAGTTAAGTGGCTAGTGCATATTGCATATCAATATGCACGAGTTTTTTTCTTTCATTTTATGTTATATATCATTTCTCTATCAAAAATGTGTTTTGCGTATCAGCATAATACCATAACGGCTCGTATGTTGAAGTAGCCAAAGAAAGCATGTTTATTAAAGTAATCGTATAAAAACGAACGAGTGAAGGCTTACTGTAGGTGAGGGCACTCGGAGAACTCTAGAAAATTGTGGACTTGTAGGGCATGGACTAAACTGAGATGGCACTGAATAAACATGTAATATGGATTTTACTGTAAATATTGGAACTGTCAAATATGGACGTATAATTTATAAAAGATAATTTAATAGATTTTGATACACTGTCTATTGGGACTTATTTATAATTCTTTAATTACATAAATTTCTTTGAGGTAATTGTAAATTGTATTAATTGAATTAATTAATGGTAAACAGCAAGTGACTTCAATTTATTGTAAGAATTTGGGTCTAGAGAATTTTGTTTTTAGTTTTTAATTTAGTTTTTAATTGTAAACAGCAAGTGATATCAATTTATTGTGAGAATTTGGGTCTAGAGAATTTTGTTTTTAGTTATTGCAAATAAAATTAGGAAACTATAATTAACTCCTTTATTTAATTAAGACCTCCGTCTCTTAACGCGCCTGGTTTGGCCCACTGACTTTCGAGAAAATTGTAACAATAGCGAAATTCTCCTGTGTCTATGGCTATAGCTAGTGCTGTATTTCACGTCAAAAATTTATACGCAGGTTAGACTTCAACTTAGTGCGTGCATACTTGCAAGTTTCCTTTGGTTATTGGCCACCTGTCTGTGTCGGAAGACATTTTGTACTCGATTGGACCAATCAAAAGTACAGTATCCCGACACTGAACGTCGGTGATTGGCTGGCAGACAGTTAAAACGCGTGATAGTTGAAATCATCCAACCACGAGATAGGTTCCGAACTAAAATGTTTTGCAGTACAGCTAGTCGCGGAAAACAGGTGGCCCTAGCCATAGCGTGTGTTTGCGGATCCAGCCGTTTATTTTTTAACTGTAATGTGGCCGTGAATGGCAAATCCCGCTTTCTTTGTAGCGCATGCAGGTAGAGCGGTCGTTAAAGAGAGACGACGTGTGAGGATGTGTCGCCTATGTGGCGGCAGGAGCAGAGGTCAACCGCGTGGCCGCGAGTAGCGAGCGCCGGGCAAAGCAGTTCGCTACAGCAGCAGCAGCATCAGAAGAAGTTGGTGGTGGTCGGGGGGAGAGGTGAGATTGTGATCGGCTTCTCGAGACAGTATATTAACGGCCCGCATAGTGCGGAGGTGCTATTCGCCAAGCAGACCGGCTGTATCACACTTCGCAGCTGTGCGCGCGCCACCTCGGCATCTGCCGCCGCAACCAGTCTTTAGCGCGCACAATCAAGTCCGCAGCGCACCTTTCGCGTCGCCTGCCGTCAGTTGTCAGCCTGGCCGGAGAGTGGCACGCTCAACCCCTGCGATCACTTGTTACTGTCTATATAGTCTGTTCGCAGTAAACTGCATTAAAAAAGTTTTAGCTTCTCTTTGGAAATTCGTTGGAAACCTAGTTGCGGCGAAAATCTTTCGTAGAACTGCAATAAGTTTTCTAGTGGAATCTACAAAACATAGTTTCTTATATTACAAACGAGAGACTTGTATTTCAACTTACATTATTGATAAGTAGAAATAAAATTACTTGACTACGTGATGAATTATTAAAAAAGGAAAGGAGAAAAGTTATTTCAAAATCTAATTCACGTTTTAGGAAGGACTGAGGTTAAGGAATTAGAGAATCGCTGCGCTCTATGACGGTATTACATTTCTGCAGGAGGACTGCAAATTTACGTAGTTGCAGTATTACAATAGCAGAATATGTTGTTTTATAAACTTGAGTAAGAACAACGGTTATTAGGGTTAAATAGGGGCAGCGGTGGCGTAGTGGTCAGGGCGCTCGCCTCCCACCACGGCGATCCGGGTTCAATCCCCGGCGGGTTCACTACCGGACCCTCGCACGTGGGAATCGCGCTGGACGATGCCATTTGCTGGCGGGCCTTCTCGGGGATCTCCCGCTTCACCCGCCCTTGCATTCCAGCGCCACTCCATTCTAGGGTTTCATTTCTGTCATGCCCGGGGATGACGGTCACCTACGGGTCCCAGCTGGAAAGACCGTCACTCGGAGGGCGTCGCCTTGTCCTGGGTGCACTTCCCACATGACATTTTTTTAGGGTTAAATACCTACAAAATATTAGTACAGTTTTTTCAGTTATATTTTCGGAAACATTTATTTCCGTTTATGAGTTCTGTGTATATATGGAAATGTTAACATTAACACTTGATATGTAATAATGTCACGTGTTTTTCAAATTGTGTTAATTTATTTATTATTATTATTATTTGAGTGGTTTTTCGTATTTTACGTTACTTAAACTTGCAGCAAGTTTCTTTTTGCACGCAACTTGTCTTGCATCACCCATACTTTTTGCACAAACAGTTATATAAGGTTTTATGTTGTTAAGAGTCCGCCAATTTGTTTGAGGTTGTGGATACGGATCATAATAGTACAAACATTTCTTGAGGTTTGTTACAAACAGGCTCTTCTGATTATACAAAAGAGTAATTTTACAAGAAAAACTGTTATACTGACACAAACGTTTGTAAAATTGCAAACCATTTCTCAGTAAAATTTACAAATATTTTATACAGTGTAAACTGAGCACTTTTGATAGCCCTGCTTAAGATATTTTTACATGCACATTATGGATCTTCCCACCATGTTTCCAACACTAATATTGCATGCAAATGTAGAGGACTCACAATTGCTCTAAATTCGTCAATGTGGCCGAGTAGTGACTGGCTGTTGACATGTGCCGCGTGGAAAACTCCAGGATTGCGAGCTAGCCTCAGAGAGTATAGGACTGGCGGTGGCTGGGACAGACGTGGTGACAAGCTGACCGTTACTAATGCGACTGCTGCGCACCTTACAGTACACTCTAAGAAGTTATTCGTAAATTTACGTACAGTGAGAAAGCGCAAATGGTAAATTATTTTCCCATACATTCTTGGAAGCGTTCCTACATTTGCGAAGGAATGATTAGTGAAGTTCCCAACTTTGTATTGTGGCGATGCTCTACATTCCTGTATCTGCAGCATTATATGTGGTATCATTTCCATGCAATGTATAGGTTAAAATCTGCAATTACAGTTTAACAACTTCACAAGAAATTTTTTTAAACAGTGTCCGCAACCAGATACAAGGCCCATTCCTAGAACCTCGCGCAGCCAATCAGAGAATGGGTACTCTCACATCAAAGGAACCGCCACGCCATTTCGTCTCTGGGTACGTATCTACTCTATGACTCCACTGTCTCGCCGAAAAAATGTCATGCGTGAGGTAGAATAGCAGTTAAGCGTCTTTGTTAACGCCATATTTCCCGATAATTTTTTTTTTTCATTTTCTGAAAGATATTTATATAAGGGCCACATAAATGTAAATATTTGTAGTCAAATGATTATATTTTTCACAGGTTATGAGATCTTTGTCATATACACAACATGTTAATCAAGTGTCAAGGATATTTAACAAATGGGTGCTGCGGTACTGGTAAACAAAATATATTATTAAAAAAATTTATTAATGTTTTTGCTAACACATTTTTTTTTTCGTCCAAGAGAAACTAATTGTATTTTCTCTTTGACGAATAAAAATGTGTAAACAAAAACGTCCATACCTTTTTTTTTTTAGTACCGATTATTAAATATCCTTGGAAGCTAATTAACGTGTTGTGTATATGACATAGATCACGTAACGTGTGATTTAGTTGAAAAAGTTATAGCTTATTAGAAGCATAGAAACTTGGGCTCCCATGTTCCAAAATTTTCTACTTTTCTGTGAGATATTTTGGAAACTATAAACATTTGACTACAAATATTTACATTTATGTGGTCCTTATATAAATCTCTTTGATATAATGAAATAAAAAAATGTATCCAGAAATATGGCCTTAATCCTTGTAAACTCTTCCAGGCTCACATTAATTTACGATTACAAATAGTTACAAATAAGAAAATTTTTGATGCGTGAAGTACTTCAATCGACACAGCATTTGTTTCGTTACCACAGCTAATAGGCAGGGAAATGCAAAATTCGGGTTAGTATTAGGCAATGTTCTATACATTGTGCGACTTCTTCCGTTGGCCTAAAAATTGTTTGATACGTCCTAAAGGACTCTTAGAGTTAACGTTACAAGTTCAACGGCCTATCGACCAATCGCCAGTAACGCAGTTAAATAGAAGCCACTGTGATATTGTGGTTAGACTACTCGTCTCACACCAAGGCGAACCGAGTTCGACTCCCGGCGGGGTAGCCCTTAGATTTTCGCATGTGGGAATCGTGCCGTACGACGCCGCTGGTCAGCGGGATTTGTCGGGGATATCCCGTTTCCCCTGCCCTTGCATTCCGGCGCTGCTCCATACCTCGCTTCACCCTCATCGGCTCTCAAAATCTCGATGTTTAGAGCCGCCCAAATCTCTCAGGCAGAACACTTCGACTGAAAAGCAGCAGCGAATTAGACGAAGAAGGATTGTCGCCAATTTGTATGCGACGGGGAAGTCTAGCTAGTCCCCAAATGATAAAGCGAATTTTGCAGGCATCTGGCACAGAGTAGATAAGTAGGGGAAATATTAATGACCATGCTAGACTTCAGTATCCTACGTCCACAGCCACAACTTCCTTTGGTTATTGGCGGCGTGTCTACTTGAGAAGACGACGAGCAGGCCTAAGTTACCACGCGCTGATTGGTGAACGCCGTTCCGACATGTTACTCGCCAAGGACGCCATTTTGCTGGCGTGTCCAGCAGCAGATATTTTTTCTTTTTTTACGGAAGGAGCGGCAGTTTTACTTGTGTATTCTTAAGCACGCTGATCCGCCGCGCACGTTACGCGTCGTGTAACGCGAGGCCATCGCCCACGACATGACTCTGGCGTCCCGCCGAAAAACTCATCCCGTTGACACGAACAACTTTCTCTTAGGGCCAGTTGCACCACTCAAGTTTATTGCTTGATGCAAGATTATTTTAAAAATTTGATCTAAGGTCGTCAAATCGAGTTCAGTGCATGGCTGAAGATCGAAATGAACTTTACAAACCTCCGAACATAGTGGTTCAAAAATATGCTCTGAGATTTCAGTGTCAAATCCAGTGTTATATATATTTACTAGATAGAAACTTCATAATATTTAAACTGAGGATGTATTTGGCTGTTGTTCACAGTTTTAAAATGTAAATTGGGGCTTCAAATCTGAAAGAAATCCTCAAAGTATTGAAATTTTGTAATGTGAACGCAATTTACTCTTATCACGCCGGACAGAGTGGACAGCTGGGACAACCAATCAGAAATCGTGCTCGTTTTCCGCATGAGCAAAGCCGAAAAGGTAATTAAGTACACTCCGAAATGCTTTATCGCGTAGAGAACAGACTTCGTCTACATTTCCCACAGGTCCGGTCCACTTTCACATGTTTCATACCGACAATTGCATGGATTATAGACATATTTTTGTGCAGGGTAATATCGATGGTTATATGTAGGTATTTATAATGAAATATGTGAATCCAAATGTTAGTTCAATTAAAAAAAGTATCTAACAAATGTAACTTGTAAATGAACCGATAGGTAGCACTGAACGTTAAAATATCTTAGTAGTGTAAAAAAACTATAGGAACTATAAATAATTCAATAAAATTCAAACCATATTGAAATTATTAAAGTAAAGAAAAATGTCGCAGTATTTAGTTTGTTGTCTATAACTTACTGAAGGTTATTGGTATTGAAAATAACAAACCAAACGGCGCGTTTGTAAACTGATCTTTCAGCCAAATGCCAAAACGGTATTGAGTATGAAAAAATGTTCTTGTAAATAGGCGTACTGTATTTTGCATTTCCATAGTTGCGTCCAAATTTTTTGAAATATTTCTGTCTAAAGTTTGATTGGCCGCCAACATTCGGAATGAAAGAGAGGTTTATGAGATCACTTTTACTGTGGGTGTGTGTACTGTATGTGTAAGTGTCCCTCTAAAAACTTTTCAACTCGTAAACCAAATTTCACAAAACTCAGTAAACATGTAGTACTTAGTATGGACACCCGACTTTTAAAGTTTTTGACCACGCCGGATACTTATTTAAAAAATTGCGATCATTTTTAAAAACTTTTGATGCTATGTCATATTATCTCAGCAACCATTTAACCGATTTAAAAACAATTTGCTATGTTGACAGTACATAATATAAGTATTACATTTAGAGAGGGGTATTATTATTGGTACATCATTTAGAAATATAACCCTACATGAAAAAATTAAGTTTTTATGTTGTATCTCGGAAACTACTCTACCGATCCCCACCAAATTTTGGTTGCAAGTAGGTAATGCTATATTTGATCGTGTAAACTATATTAAAGGACGAGGCACTTATTTTCAAAATTACGATTATATAAATATTATACGTCAATTTGCTCTATCTACCATATATACTAACGAATTTCGACTTACTTGGTATACTGCAAGCATACATTACAATCATGACATGTACCAATGCAAAGCCTCTTTTATCTGTCATTTTGTAAGATAGTGCCACATTAAAATAATAATGTTTTATGCCATATCTCGGGAAATAAAACATCGATTCGTCCGACATTTGACAAACAAGTAGTAGGCCTACTATAGTAGGTCATATATATATATATATATATATATATATATATGTTTTAAGTGGGTCAAACACTTATTTTGAATATGGTGACCATATAAATATCTTAGCACAGTACACTTTACCCACAAAACACTATAACAATTTTCAACATAACTTTGTATGTTAGTAGTATCTATCATAACCGTCAAAAGTGTCTATAAAGAGCCTACTTTGTCCACAATTTTATAAATAGCACCAAATGAAAAAAAAATGTTTTTATATCAAATCTGGGAAACACTAAACCGATTCCTCCTCAATTTTGTACACAGGTAGTACCATGCAAACTTGCTTGTTTTAAGTGGGTCAATCATTTTTGAAACGGTGGCAATATAAATAATTTTGATAAGTATTATATATGTATTAAACAGTGTAACAAAATTCAACCGAAATTTGTATGCTGACAGCATACACATGAAGCGTCAAATATAAGTTTATCTTAAGCCCGTATTTTTGTAAGATAGTCCAGGTGAGAAAATGGAACATATATACCCTATTTCAGTTACCAATTAACTTATTTTCTACACATGTAAAACTGCCGTAGGCCATATAAACTTACACGATTTAAGTGTCGCCCGTAATTGTTTTCAAAATGACGGCCTTGTAAATATAGTTAGTAAACCTTGTCTACCAAAACATTTGAACGATTACAACCGAAGCTGATACTCTTTCTGCTACCTCCGCAATGCAGTTTTTTGTATGCCTGTTTATAGAACAAGGAGTTCTGTGTTAGAGTCTCAGGTAAGGTGCGTTTGTACTTAATTTGTAATTATCTCAGGAACGTTGCATATGTTTCTGGCTCCATCTCTAATGGAAGGGGGGGAGAAGGGAGTTACAAAACCGGGTGGTCGGGTAAAACAGGTCATCGCTTATATTTCCGCTAGACAGTGCTGCCAACTACCTCTGCTCGTATAAGTTAGTACCTTGCACAGTTTTCTCTAGTTACCAGGAAGCAGCGCGGTAATTGGCAGCGACGGGAGTTGTCGTTTGAGAAATATGTCTTTTCTGACTGCTGTGATGTAATTTTTGGCTTCCGTTTGTCTGGTGAATACAGGAAGAAGCAACTGTCAAACTATAGCGGTAAGTGGGCATGAAAATAAGTGTTATATGCACTACGAATACGTGCATGAACCAACAGAGATGTTTCACTAGTTTTCTGAGAAACCCTTTTCTTCCGTAGCAAGTTGTAGTCTGACAGAATAAAGGGTACTACTTGGTTGATTAAAACGAGGTAGTACCCTTTTACATCCAACTGTATCCTGTTTTATCAAACATTCTCTTTATTATAACATAGATGTCAACAAGTAGGCTATTCATAATTGTTACACATAAATTACGCACCATACTTTATTTGGTTCCAGGCAATGAGCAGTGTATTTTATGTTTGATCATTTGTATTTTTCATAGAGTGCATCACCATGCCCTACGTTCTCAAAACCGACAGATAGTCTTGGTCTCAAGAGGCTATGAAAAATGCAGTTGCTGAGGTTTTGGATGCCAGAATGGGATACCTTAAGGCTTCTAAAACGTTCGGCGTCCCACAATCAACTCTTGAAGTGAGAGTGAAAAAAGGAAGAACTGGTTTGACGCTTGAGGATGCTACTAAGAAAGGCATGTATTTCAAAATTATTAGATATTATTAAATACAAAAACCAAATTTGTGGTTTCATTAGAAAAATTAAAATACTAATAATAAAATTTTATTTTTATGTTTAGTATTTGTTTTTAAAATAATCAACAGAACTATATTAAAACCCTTTTCTTTTAGGACTGGGTCGCCACAACAGCCAAAAGAAAACTAGAATATCTGCAAGGATGACTCAGACACTTCTGATGGAGAGGCGACAGATGCAGCATGTATCTTCTGTTATGTCCTGTATTCAAACTTCAAATCAGAAGAAGCGTTAATTAAGTGTGTTGTGTGCGATGGATTGGCAAGTGAACAATAGACGCTGATGATATTGGACCTTACACATGTGATTATTGCAAATGATAAGTTAATGTAAACTTGATAGTATTACTCGACGGCGACAAGTGTGCAGCCGGTGAGGGGAATGGCACCAGAGCTAGCAGCAGGTAGCGTGCAAGGCGCGTGAGGGGTGACCTTGAGAGTGGGGTAAATCCACACCCGTTGTAACAGTCGGGCGTACGCTAGCTTGCATAAATGTATACAACAGTATCGCGCACACTGCAGACGTTCATTGGCGATACAAAAATACGTAAACTAATCGTGTGTATATATATACACACGTGCACACATATATACACATAAATAAATAATACATTTTACTGTCTTTTCTGTTTGCACAAGCTTGATCATTGTGTCTCATTCCCCTTAAACACCCCCTTCTCCAGGCGACAATGTAATTTCTTTCCATTAAAGCCTTTCTTTTGTATTTTCTCTTTTTGAAGCTAAACCCCATCTTTCTTAAGGGTTTGTCTCAAGCTTCCCTTTTCCCAGGAAAATCTATCACTTGTTTTAAAACCATTAGACAATTTATTTATCGTAGAGACTTCTCCTTTAACCATATAAAACATATGTGCGGTGCGCCGAATTACACCAATAACAAAATCATCTAAACAGATCTTTTAAAAAATTGTCACCCTTTTTTTTCCCAGGTGTATGCAGTTGTTCATCACTCACATTAGCTTGTTTTCCTTCTTTTCCAGTTTTGCATATAGTTCGTTCCGATTTACCTGTTGCAGCTGCTGCACGTTTATTAACATGACATCGGATAAATAAGTTATCTGGATGCTTTTTCCTTATAAAAAATTAATCACATTCCTTATTACTTCTCTGCACTTACTTAGTAAAGTTTTAATACTTTACTTACTAGTTGATGCCATTATTAAACACCTAACACCACTGCCACTTTTATTCCACATCTTGTACCCATCATCCACGCATGCATAAACACTTCCATCAATCGCGAGCGTATAGAGGTAGGTTACAAACAGCTCAGATGATGTTCGCAGTTTAAGTGTGCCATGTAACGTGCACTGACACTCAAAGTGTGTAATTCCAGGCATTTTCTCCAGTAAACTGCACAGAAACTGATAATGATAGCAATTTTCTTCATTAAAGTGCTGTTTGCGAATATTTTAAGGTAAAATATGATAAACATTATGTAATAAATAATGCATAATGATATTGTAAATACTTTTTGATTATAATGCTTCTCTCATATATGAAAACCTGCATTAACATATTCGATATTGTTGTACCCCTGCTTGTCAGACTAGTATGATAAAACAGGGTACTTTGCAGCATGAGAGAGACATATTAATTTTTAATTCCTCTATGTATGGAGCTGATTTTTCATACCATCAATATCAATGAGGACATTGAAGATGTTTTGCTGTTAACAATGGATACTCTGGTTTCATAACCAGGGATGTTAAAAGCATTTAACGTATACACTAAGAACCGTGTTCTATCCAACTCCCCCCCTATCTATGTCATCAAAACATCGAACNACTCTGGTTTCATAACCAGGGATGTTAAAAGCATTTAACGTATACACTAAGAACCGTGTTCTATCCAACTCCCCCCCCTATCTATGTCATCAAAACATCGAACGCCTATCTACCATCTAAGCTTCTAGAAACTTCATCAACATTATTTGCATCAACGTAGAGGAAAGTAGGCTCATATGTTATATCGTAATTTTCTTGTTGGTTTTGCCTTATTGAATATAGCCTATTATTAAAGAACAAATATTGAAAATTTAAACTTTTTTTAATTTTTGGGGCTTTCCTGCGCACTTTCCCTAAGGGAAATGGGAAACGCACGCAGCTCAATCCACTAGCTTATATCGTATGTAGACATATCCTACTACTCAGGCCTCATATAATCTGCGAGAAATTTAGCTTCCCGGACCCAGAGGCGTTTATTTTTATTTTCTTACTAGGGATTTCCTTTAAACGTAGAACGACGTTAGGGCTCGTTTCCAGAGCAGCACGAAGCCAACCGGCGATGGGGAAAGTTACCGGCACGTCATCTGGCTCGTGCGCGCCGACCCGTCCTGCCAGTCCGGTCGGCGGGAACTTTGCGCCTGTGTTGCGCGGAGCCGCCTGCCGCCGATTAGTGGCAGTCAGCGGGGAAGCTTCCTTCGGAGCCGCCGAGGTCGCAGGTAGCGCTTCGCTCCTTACCCCTCCTCAGGCCTGTCTCCCCCCCTCCGGGGACACCATGATTGAGGAGAAGTGAAGGGAGGGGGTTACCGTCATGATTGCCCAATCCCGGCCTCGTTGCTATGGTAATCGGCTCCCCTCCGCGCGGGCGCGCGCCAATCGCGACCCGCTCCAGACAGGCGTTATCGCGCGCTGCAGATTTTGCCGCTGTACCCGTCTGCGCGGGGAGGGACCGCAGGGGATTTCGGAGCTCCACCTAAGTCCTCCGGTCTTGGGGAAGGGATCCGGCGAGAATCGTGTTGGTGCCGGGATAAGGAGTCGTGCGAAAACACCGGCAGCCCGCGTCAGGGAATGGAAGAAGGGGGAGGGGTAAGTCAAATCGGGCGACGGGTATAGCGGTGGCGCGGCTGACGCGTCTCTTCAGTGAGTTCGCGGCCGCCGGACTGTGCGGACGTGTTTTATTTAAGGGAGGTAGCGTGTAGGAGAGCGTCGCGCGAGTGAGGACAACCCCCGCGAGCGAGGGAGGACCCCCGCAGCCGTATGCATGCATCGCCCCAGGTCAAGCTGCTGGCCGCGCTGCGCTCCTGGGAGTCTGCCGCAGCCTGCGTCGACCAGCACCAAGGTGAGTGAGTGCTTTACCCGGCTCCTGCCATTTTTTAAGCTTCTTGCTCGAATGTTTTTAAGAGGTGAAAACTTGGGGCTCTGCTGAATGTCGCGTCTTAACGTAGCGCGTTGTTTCCTAGCTTTCCCAACAGCCACCCAGACGTATTTCTGTACATGGAACTTCGCTGTTTCACTTCGTACAGACCTAAACACGCTCAAGTGATAACTGTTTGTACATTGGCTGCCGCCATGTTGAGATGAGTAATAATTTTTCCAGTGTACTAAGATGCACACAATACGGTAGCGATATTTGTCACTGCCTATTTCTGCATCAGATCAGTCCAGGCCTTTATTAAACCTGCCTGTAAATTACTTGGTGATAGCCACGTGCCTTCGGTACTTACGGTTAAGTAGGAATCACGCAATTTCACGAGTGTACTATGTTGTACGTGATTCGTTCGGTCTCTTTCAACACGTGTGTTGCTGGTTTACACTCCTGCAAGGTGTGTCAGGAAAGGAAAGAATATATATATTTTAATTCGATCCTTGCGAGATACCCTAGCCAAACGCGATCTTTTCAGTTTCAAGAAGCGAATTGCCCGTTTGGCTACAGTAGGCCCACGTGGCTACAAAACTACGTGTTTTGCGCCTCGTGTAAATGGACGTGCTGCTGATAACAACATCTACCAATTGTGATGTTCCGACTACCAATGGTATTAGACACCATGTTGCATTATTGATAGGGTCAGCGACTTTGTGTGAGAAGATTTCGCGAATAGATGCGCTTCAATACTCTACTACTTCGTTTTACTGCCATGTCTGGGTGAACACTTTCTGTGAAGGCTGCAGTTGTGCACACGTCAGTCGTGGAGGCTGTCTAGTAAAATATCATAACTATGATTGACATTGTTACATTGGTAGGAAGTGGAAAATTTCGGTAATTCATTTCAGGACAAGCTATATTTCAAATGCATGCACATTAGTGGGTTTTTTTTCTTTTCGCAATTGTATCACAGTTAGACACGCCCAGGTGCACACTGAGCCAATAACAGGCCTGCGAAGAAACTCTCGCCGAACCCCGTGCCACCTGGCCTAAGGTAAAAACGTGCTATACACTGGAGCAGCAGCCAGTGAACAGATAGCTGTGGTTCGAAAATACGTAGAACTATGGAGTCTACCCTACAGACCCTTTAAAACGTGAAATGTGGCTGTTTCTACACATAGGTAAATTTCTTCCACTAGGCGAGACAGCTAATAACTAGAGAAAACCTTGCTGTGAATAAGGTGTTAAACATTATCCTGCACTCGAGACTGTTTGGCGTTAAATCACTGGCTCTCGATTGCCCGGAAAAATTCGTGAGTTCAGAGATCTGTAGCCTAGAATTCATAATTATTTATACTCACGCAGAAGTCAACCTGTCATTAGCTGCTTACTAAAAATGTAAAGGCTGTTCACGGTAAAGTGAGCACTATTGAGGCCCTAGTTACTTTTTTCTTTCAGTCATATTTTATCCTCTAACGACCTTTTCAAATATATAACTATAGGCGTATTGCCATGTTGGTAATAAAAACAGCGTGTATATTCCACCGCACTAGGAAGTTGACGTCCAAGGTTAAAATTAAATATATTTATTGACTCTTAATCCAAATGAGAGGGATTTAAAAAGTGCTCACTCTACCGTGAATAGCCCATACAGTGGAAGGTCTTAATTGTGCTTACTTTTTGTTGCAAGTTTATTATTGGCTAATGAGTCTTCCAGGATGTGTCAAACAAGTCGTTGGCAGCTGAGGAGGGACACAAACATACAAGCGATTGAAGCCTAGCTTCTCCAAAAATGAAACCACGAATAATACAGGTCTCTAGTTTGGTTCTTTGAGCGTTGTTTTCCTGCTGTGTACAGTACAACTCATAAATGTTCTACCCTTGCAACGGTTCCTCCGTAGTGGAAGGGTTGAGGGTGCTTCTCAACAAATAATTCATTATTTTAAACTCGTATTAAACACAATTCGACTTGCAGACGTTACTCATAAGTAGAAACCCGGAAATTTCGCGGATTCATTCGGCAACAAGCTAGACTCCGCAATCCTTAGCGTACTCGAGCCTCAGTTAGTGGTTCATTGGCTGTTGCTGCAGTTAACCACTGACCAGGCAGCACTGGATTCGGTCCTTGTTTTCCCTACAGGTTCGTTATTGGTCGAAAGACGTCCGGTGCATGTCTAACAAACTGTGGACCAATAGAAACGAAACTTCATGGTACGTGCGGATAACTTTTAACTTGTCCTTAAATGAACTCGCGGAATTTTTGGGTCTCTACTTATAAGTACTCTTTCCTCACATGAAATTTTTTTTTTTAGATTTTATAGTTTTTGCATCACGGTATGACAAAATCATGATTTTAGTGGTTTTGGGACTTACAAATAAAATAAAGTGAATGTATCATATCTTAATATGAATTAACTTATTTAGGTAACTGAGTTAGTTTTTATTATTAGTAAATAAAAAAAAACACTAAAATTGCGATTTTGGCTGGCTATTGTGTAAAAAAATATGCCGTCGAAGAATTTTTTATGCGAGGAAAATGTACTCGTAAGAAATGTCTACAATTTGTACAGCATTTAGAACAGATATAAAAAGAAACTTTTTTTTTTCGCTGACCAACGCCCTTGAAAGCAGACGTTAACCGCCGTCGGAGTGTTCTAGCCCACTAAGACCTGGTGTACACAGTTCTGTACATTACGCATAGGAACTTTTTTTTTCGCCGGTACTGTACACTGTGTGAGAGAGAGATTTGGGCGGCTCTTAACAGCGAGTGAAATGAGGCGAGAATGGAGCAGCGCCGGAATACAAGGGCGGGGTAAACGGGAGATCCCCGAGAAAACACGCCGACGCGGAATCGTCCCGCTTGCGAAAATCTGGAAGGGCCCGGCCGGGGATTGAACCCGGTTCGCCTTGGTGCGAGGCGAGCAGTCTAACCGTTCAGTCACCGTGGCCCTTTATACAGAATGAGTTTTAACATTTCAAACAAACACTATGCCCAATTGTAACTAGGGCTACATTAAAGAGTAAAATTTCTCTGCTTCAGTAAACGAAATGCGCATGGATGTATTTTCACCGTTCCGTTCATGCCTGTCAGGATCTTGATCGTGGATACGTTGTAAATGAATTAAAGTTATGGCCGATATTGTGCACAGCAAGGCATCAGTTCCCGGTGGGCTACTTTCAGAAACTTCCTTGTCGCTAATCTGTTTTGGGGAATTGTCTACACGTCTTTCACGTGAATTGTTAATGCCAATATCATCGAACACACAGCATGTTGTTCACTGGCTGTGAGAACACAATTACCTACAGTTCGTACCAAAATAACTGCGTTATTGCAACACTCGAAGTTAGAAATTTATGTGTGACCGATCGGGTTAACAAACTTTTACATCATATCGCTAAACTACCGTGAATAAAAATAATGATCTCTTTATAAAACGAATTGAACAATCAAGATTGCATAACGTGTTACATACATGAAAGAATATTTGCACGANAATGATCTCTTTATAAAACGAATTGAACAATCAAGATTGCATAACGTGTTACATACATGAAAGAATATTTGCACGAGGGACAATCTATTCGACACTACATTGGTTGACAGCCGGCCAGTAATAAACATTATTCAATGGTGTACACGTGAAATTCGAATCAGTGGTTTTTCTACTGATTCGTAGTTAAATTCAACTACTCGGCTTATCGAAAATGTATCCACTTAGGATGGGTGGAAAACCACTGTTTGTTTCCGTGTTGAATAAGTGACAGCCAACTGCATGCGGGGAATTAAATATATTTTAATTGAATTCAGCCAAATCATTACGAGAAACGAAGATATGACCGATCACTGTTTTATTTTGTTATATAAAATAATTTTAAAAAAATGAAAAAATTGCAGTACCTTGGATTAGCAGTCTGCTTCTAGGCCGTTACCTTACCAATGGAGCTACGAANAATGATCTCTTTATAAAACGAATTGAACAATCAAGATTGCATAACGTGTTACATACATGAAAGAATATTTGCACGAAGGACAATCTATTCGACACTACATTGGTTGACAGCCGGCCAGTAATAAACATTATTCAATGGTGTACACGTGAAATTCGAATCAGTGGTTTTTCTACTGATTCGTAGTCAAATTCAACTACTCGGCTTATCGAAAATGTATCCACTTAGGATGGGTGGAAAACCATTGTTTGTTTCCGCGAAACAATTTCACGTACGTATTGAATAAGTGACAGCCAACTGCATGCGGGGAATTAAATATATTTTAATTGAATTCAGCCAAATCATTACGAGAAACAAAGATATGACCGATCACTGTTTTATTTTGTTATATAAAATAATTTTTAAAAAATGAAAAAATTGCAGTACCTTGGATTAGCAGTCTGCTTCTAGGCCGTTACCTTACCAATGGAGCTACGAAGTCAACGTTGGCAACAGGAGGAAAATATAGGAAATAAATATATTTATAGGAAAAACTCCTTTTTAGATCAGTTGGTAACGTTAGGATTGTTAATCCAAATAATACATATAAATGCACTGACTTCAGCACATTTAATGCAGTTTAAACTTTCACGTCAAACTGAGTGCTATGATGAATACGCGAAACCGAGCTGAAATGTGTACAAAGTGCAAAGTATTTATACCCAATGATCTTCCGTGTGGGTAACTGATTCTTAAACAATGCGGCTGTCCTAATTTACGAATGATTCATATTACTGTACCCGAACACAACCCCATTAACTCACAACGAGACAAATTCTCTGTTGGCTTACGTACCTACATCACGCATAGAATATTTTCTTATTTGGAACTCTTAAAACCAGTAATTAAATAAGGGCCCTGAAAGGGTTAAGTTTGGCGTGTCTATTCTGGATATATTAGTAAAAAATTTTGTACCAGAACCAAAGAAAGCGATTTAATAATCGAGTAGTGCACCCTGTGAAATAGTATGATCATGGCACTCATATTCGTCTTTTGATTTTATACTTCTGAACGCAGATGTGCCTGAATTTTGCACCATCTCTACTACCTCCAATTTTAATTTTTTTTATTTCAGATATATTTGTTTTTTATGAGCCATAAATTTTACAATCTGATTGATAGTTAATTACTTGTGCATCCTGCAGAAAAAAAGGGACTCAAATTTTTTTGTATTGTTACGAAAATTGCCAATCGAATAAGATGATAATCATTAGCTATTTTTTAGTTCGTAAAAATATCTGGATAAAAAATTTTTACGAATTCAAATTAGGCATTAAGTAAAAATATTATGCGTGAACAAGTGTGTATATATATATATATTATATATTTCCAGTAAACATAACTTTGCTTCTTCAAGTCTCTCAAGTCTACCGCCTAACTGGAGACTTTATTTGTTTATAATTTTTTTTTTATTATTTTTTTTTTGCTATTATGAGGAACAGAAGTAAAAATGCACTAGGTTGACGCCGGCATGCTCTATAAGACCACATCGCNTATTATATATTTCCAGTAAACATAACTTTGCTTCTTCAAGTCTCTCAAGTCTACCGCCTAACTGGAGACTTTATTTGTTTATAATTTTTTTTTTTATTATTATTTTTTTTGCTATTATGAGGAACAGAAGTAAAAATGCACTAGGTTGACGCCGGCATGCTCTATAAGACCACATCGCCTCTAATCACAACTACAAAGCTGGTGTGCAGTCTTTTCGTTGCGCACTGTGCAACCTTGGGACTTCAAGATGTTGCTATATTATTTTATTATTGGAATATCTATAATAGCAAAACATTCAGTACAGAATTTCTTTTAGTTTACAAGCTTCGCATACAAGCAGCGAATATGTTTTCAGCTTTCAAATATCGTCGTCTGAAAATACATTTTGGCTACGTTGAAGAGCTCCAGAATACTAATGGCAGCTCGCAAAACTATTTGCAAAATGAGTTTTCAAGTCGTATGAAAGGCATAAAATAAAATATATTGCAACGCAGTTCGCTCGACACATCTACGAGGCTGACTTGACTGATAATGGTTTGTCTATATAAGTATAAACTCTAGCTAGGGGTTCGTTTGCCTTTGCTGCACCATTGATATAATATTCGTGGTTTTGCGGAGAAACGTATATGCTTATTCCTTTATGTTCAGAGGAAATATTCAAAAATCCTTTGACACCTTTGACATTTTTTTACATTACTCTGCAGCACAACATTATACGTCGACTGTAAGTGTAATCACAATAAATTAAAAATAACTTAAATTATGTCGTTATTTTAATTTCTTGTATTTCGTAATCAAATTCAGTATGACATAGACTGTTAAATGTAATACGACAGCATTGATGATTTAAGAATTACACATACTTACTCTTTAAAAAAATCGTTTCTACCGCACAAACCATCTACAGTTTTCGGACATTACTCATTTAAAATGTTATTTGGTTTTGTATTTACTGCGGGCAAAGTGCAATACAAAGCTAGACGGTTTTCAAGAGTTTTTAGATTACTAAATTTAATGTGTTATTAGATTGTTAAATTTTCAAGTGTTATTAGATTTCTACTTGAAGATATGCGGTAAAAATTATCTTACAAGGGCAGGTATGAAACATCAGCGGCCTCAGAAAATTTATAAGACTATACATTGAGTTTCAATCAATGTCACATTTTCAAAAATATGCCTAAAATGTATAACAGAATACAATAAATCTAAAATACCGTACAATAAAGCTTACACTAATTTCTTCACTCGGTGTATTTCTGTATACGAATGATTTGTTATTATAAGAGACCTGAAAAATTCACGAGTTCAACGACATGTAGGCTATACTCCATTGTCGTATGTAAAATAATAAAAATATCACTGTTCATTGGTTGCTTGTATTAGCGGAATACGGTGATTCGATCTGCATTTGACTGTGCGTTTATTTTTGGCTCAGAGTTGTCCAGGAAGTGTAAACTAACGGGTGGACCAATAGCATTAGCAATACAAACGTATGAGGTTTCGAATTCTAGCTTGTCCTGAAATGAAAACGCGAATTTTTCAGGTCTCTAGTTATTATATGGTAAAAAAACTAGGACCAATAATTACCTCTTAATGCAATATTACTATCTTTGCTTGAACAAATTAAGATCATGGCGTGAGAAGTTCATCGTAGACTAAAATTTTGAATGCAAAATAGTTATAATGGAAAAGTGCTTCAATTATTCTTTCGTACAAGAGAAGAACTTGATAACACAAACCATTACTGCTGGTTAACTACTTATGGATAATTCCTTTTCTGCATTAATTTATTTATTTAATAGAAACTTTTCAAAATTTAACTGATAATTTCAAAGTTAATTTTGTGAATCTGTGTGTTGAAGACTCTTAACATTTCCTAACAACAAAACATAAACCCAAAAGCGCAACTATAACGTAACACGTGCATTGAATCTTCCACTCACGTACTCTGTAAAACTTTTGAAAGTATTTTCTTTTGGCCCAATTTCTCACATTGATGCCTGTGTTACGTGTGTTTGGTTATCCATTGCATCTGTGACTTCAGTTACAGTTTGTAAGAAAATCGACAAAATAAAATGTACATTGAGTGAATTAGCATGATTTTTTGACTCATCTTCGTACAGTGTATTGTGAAGATCAATCATTTTTGTTTCAACCAAAAAAAAAGTTTTAATTGTAAAGATTATGTGTACGGAGAAACGTTAGATACATATAGATATCTTGAATCCTTCCCTCTAAAACAAATAAAAAACTTTTTGACTAAAATCATTTTTTAATCACTGAACTGTATGTCTCTGATTTGATATTTCGTCGTCATAATGTGGAGTACGACAAGTAAGTAAATTTGAGATATTTTAATTTCAAATTTAGTAGGCAGGCCATTTCACTGCACAACGCTGAAATTTTTTTTTAGACATGTGTCATTTTATTTCTTAATAATCGTGATTTCATACAACGTTACGAAACTTGATAATTTGTGAAACCAATACACTACCAACTTGAATCAAGACTGACTATTTGGCATTATAAAGTGAGGACATCAAATATATTTGAATACGTAGTAATTAATATAATATTCATATGTTTACCAACATCTAATTTAGTATAAAAAAATATATTTCTAATTTAATTTAAATTTGTGTGGGGGTAGTCCGTTCTTAATACAAATGTTATTTTTTTTTTTTTTTATATATGACTTGATTTCCCCTTCGAAAAATTTTTTCTTGACTCACGTTTTTCCTTTTCTTTTAGATAAATAAGTCAACCTTATCTGTGTACGTTGTCAGGAGAAAAAGGTTTTACAGCATGTTTTCCTCATTGTGTATTTGTGTTCTAAAAAGAACATTTTGTCCTTGTACACCCTAAATATTGTTTTACTCAGTTTCGAAATCCCACTATCATTTGTGAAGTATGATTCACTTTTAGAATAAGTTTGAAAATTAAATATTTAAAAATAGTTTTGACTCTTGATTTGTTCTCGGGATAACGAAAATTAACCTTCATATACTGGAAAATTTACTAATATATATAAATATGAACACTGAAAAGAATATATCAGCGTTATTTTTGTGATACATTTTATACGCTGATCATACGCAACGACATAGAAATAAAGATGTTATTTCACTTGCTATAAACACCAGTGAAAATTACCGCCGTGGCAACATAAAATATTTTTTTCTAAATAGGTGCCTCAAGGACAAATTTTTAAATTTATATGATATTATTTCCTTCATTTCTGTCCAAACATAGACTGAAATAAACCTTACATAAAAGAAAAACTTTATAAAGTAAAGATTATTAATTGCATGCTGGGCAGTTATAATTTCAGGAAAAGCAGTAAGATATCAGCTACTTTCTTCCCATTTTGCTAATACACGTTACGTTTTTTTAATAAAAACAATTCCTTAATTACACGGACTTTAACTACAAGCGAGCGAACTTTCAATGTCATTTAGCGTTTAGCCTATTTCTCTTTCGTAATATTCGTAAATAGCTTTCGAACCTTTAGAGAATGAAACGTAAATAAAATTTCATTTTGTATCCTGAGAAGAAAATGAAGTGAAAAGTGCCGGGAAAACAATGTTCGATTTGATTACTCTTGGACCTTGCTAACTCAGTGAAGTTTTGCTAGTACGGCCTATGCCTAAATATAGTTTACCAGAATCATTGGTTCCGCGTGAAAAGAACTATGAAAGCCAAAGTGAAACCAAGGTATAAATTAATAAAATCCTACACCATTTAAAGTAAATAAGAAATGCGTCAAGAATAGGAAATCAGATACGTTTCGCTTTGGGGCTATTAAAATTCTACCTCACTTCCTTACTATCGGGAAAAAATTTAATTTTCCTTAACTATGCAGGATATGAGGTAATTGTGTGTAATTTGTGTGCAATGTACTGTTTTTGCTCACTAACATAGGTAAGTTATTGAAAAAAAAATGGCTGTTAATAGGTTTTATTAATGTATCATCAATAAATGGTTGCTAGTAAGGTCTGCAAATATCATTTTATTACTTGACGAAACTCTACAACTAGAAATTCTTTGCTTGCAGTATCCGATCGACGAATGTGTACTGCCCTGTCTATGTCTACAAAGAGGAGATTAAAGTACATCATATTCCCGACTATCTTCAATAATATTTTATTGTAGTTACTGTATCATAGCAGTACCTAAAGTCAGTATTTACTCAAATTTTGGAGATCGTCGTTTGACTTAATGACTAGTGTCACCTTACTCAAGTGTTAACTCTTTTATATGTTTTCGACCATCAGAAATAGTGAAAGAAAGTTGGAATTTAAAAAAGTTTTTTCACTTGGCCAAATTATTTAAGTTTAGACTAAATTTTTGTACAATAGCTGACCATGATAAAATCTTAATGGACCTCCACGGGAATCGAACCTTCGACTCAGAAAAACGTATTTTGTGGCACTCACAAATTTTTTTGTTGATATTATCTTAGGCAATTTTTGTAGCAAACACGGGATTATTTACATTAATTGTCACCAGTAATATTTTGTGGCCACTAACATATTATTTTTATTAAATACATTGCATTCGGCGGGATAACTTCACGACAAAATGGTTTTGTTTGTAAACGTAGGGAACGAAACGAACGCGTGTCATCTGGTTTATACAGCAAGGAAAAAAAAAGCCACAGAAGTATGGTATTTCCAGGTATCCGTTAGAGTTCTCCCATTCTGTATTTTTATCGCAGATAAAAAGATTATAACATAACGTGTACCTAAGTGTTTCGTACAATTATTTTTCTTTGGATGTCAGAAGCGTGCAAAATATCTACGGAAAATTATTTAACGGGAAGATGCTTCACCGAGAAATAATCGACGAAAAAAAATCTCTGAACTAAACAGAATTCGCATTAAATAGTTTTACTGGCAAATAAGGAAATTGTTTTCATTTACTGTTTTGAATAATGTATATTCGGTAACTGCTGACTGCCACTTAATCCGCACTCGTTACCTAAACTATTATAGCTAAGAAAATACAATTTTATAAAAGTTTCAAAGTTAATTTCTAAAATAAACTATAATTTTTAATTAAATAAACTATCCCCGAAATATAATAAATGCTATTCGTTTTGAAGTTTATAATTGTAGCACTAACAAGGTGTACCTGGGGATTTGGTATTTCGTAAATTCGCAATTTTGTATGTAGTTAACCGTTAGATGCAAAATCATAATGTCGAATCGTGGAATCTATCAATGTTCATACTTTTTCGGATCACGAAACCACTGCCATCATCAGTTCTAACATGATTGAACCCTTTCAGACCCATTTTTAATTTACGGTCTCAGGCGTTGCAAACAAAATTTGTTTTGATACGTACTGTACTTAAGTCGGCACAACACATGTTCCGTTTTCAAAGCCGGTGAGCTGTAGGCTACATGTTCGGCTACAGTGATATGAACCAATCATGACCTAGACCAGTGAGACGGTTTCCGAATTATTTACCCACAGGTGAGATCATTGGTTATTGAGCTTCGCAGTGTGCAGCATAGACCAGAAATTGCCAACATGCACGTAACGTAGACAATTGCGTGTGCACTGGGTCTGAATGGGCCGAGACACTTAGGCACCCACCGTGCATGCATCCTAATTAATTTTGTGACGTTAGTTGTACAAGGCCAGGATGACTTCACTTTCGANTAGTTGTACAAGGCCAGGATGACTTCACTTTCGACAACTGCATTAACATTTTGTTACGTTGTGCACTTCCACCATCGAGCTGGCAAGCCTCGCCGGCGCCCGAGCGCATACATTATTCACGAAAACCGGAGACAGCAACAACTGTGATTATAGTCCGTTCACGGTTACTTCCAACTTTTTTTCTGAAGTCGTGCTAAAGTTATACTTTTATGCTACTCCTCTGCCTCACGCAATCAAAGCATAAGGATGTTTAGAAAAGTACACCAACGGGACAACGCACCGCATTTGTGCGCTCTCAGCTTAATAACATGTTGCATGCTAACTGCTACTTACTAGACATTACCAAAATATCTATTTTTCTCTGGTTTTGTTTATATTAACTATAAATGTGACACCTTTTATAGATAAAAAGTTCAATCTAACCAAAAAATAAGATACTTTAAGTTAACAGAAGTGTAAAACGCTTGTGATACATGGCAATTTAGGAAACAGCCAAAGACGTTATACATGGTGCGATTTTTCAAATGTTTGATCAAAATATGTGAGGATACCGCGAATAGAGTAAACGAGAATGTTTTGAGCTCGACCAGACACGTGAAAGAAACAAAGCGCCTGAGGCCACGCAATCTATGCCAACTCGGCACGTGGGTNTTTTGAGCTCGACCAGACACGTGAAAGAAACAAAGCGCCTGAGGCCACGCAATCTATGCCAACTCGGCACGTGGGTAAACTAGAGCAAGTTGTGGAAACAAGTTCCAACAGGAGACTGTACTACGACGTTATGACCATAAAAGTCTGATTAAATAAAACATTATTTTTGCATATACACCATTTTAAAGCTATGTATGTCGCCAAAGAAAACACAAGAGGATAACATTAAAAACATGTACGAAAAGATACGAAGACTGCCTGTTGAAAACAGATGTTTTAAACATAGAAATAATCACACTAGTAACTCGATCAAGAGTTTTACCAAACGAAACAAAACAAGACGAGAAACAAACGAACGAGCAACAAAGACAAGACAATACTACAAATACATGCACAAAACTCTAGACGAGCCAACGGAGACAAAGACGAACACGGTTGCGAAGACAAATATATATAACCTGAAAACCTGACGACAACGAAAACAGTACCGAAGAAAACACANACGAACACGGTTGCGAAGACAAATATATATAACCTGAAAACCTGACGACAACGAAAACAGTACCGAAGAAAACACACAGATTTCTTGGCGAACCAGTACAGCGACGTTTCAATAACTAGAATCTGCATGTTTTTAATGTCATTCTCTGTNCGAAAACAGTACCGAAGAAAACACACAGATTTCTTGGCGAACCAGTACAGCGACGTTTCAATAACTAGAATCTGCATGTTTTTAATGTCATTCTCTGTGGTTCCCTAGACGACATAGCTCTGCAGGGGCTTATATGCGAAGTAATGTCTCATTTAACCACTCACCCCCCCCCCTCCACCCTCGCAAGTACCATTCAATGAACACAGACGAGTCTTTGTCCCACCAGCACCATGTAAAGCTGTCCATATGTTTATCTTGCTTCGCCGCAGGCTACTGGGTGGTAGCGGGCCTGCGGTGTAGTGACATTCACAAACTTTAGGCCAATTCTGTTTCAATGTGTCTCGATCTTTGGACTTCCCTCCGCGCATAGCAGTTTAGTAATTTATTTTATATCAACGTTTGTAACTACCCTTCCATACCCATTTTAAACAGTTTTTTTTTCTATGTTGAGCAGGAAGTTTATATTTGCCCGGCATTGTACACTACTAAGCTTAGTGTACGATTATCTGCCCTGACGTCAACTGGTTCGTAAACCACGCTACTGTTGTACGATGTGACTGGTTCATATCACTGGTTACCGAACACAAAGCCTACAGCTTATTGGTAGTGACAACGAAAAAAGTTATTTGCCTTAAAAAAGTTTCATTATTTGCAACACAAATCAATGTGGGAGTGAAAAGGTTAAACTGCTTCCATGTGGTAACTCAATAACGTGGCAGGGCCGCAGTTTACAATTGACGAGTCCTAAACTATAATAATGTAAATAATAATTTTAATTTATATTTTTATAGAAATTAATCCTGCTCGTGAATGGAATAAATAATTAAAATGATTTATGTATATGTGACAGCATAAAGTCTATTTCAAAATTGAACACTAACACAGACAACAGCGACAATTGTTTCCACGTCAAAATTCGTAGGGAACGTACACTCTAAATTCGAATCAGTGGAAAACCACTGATTCGCAGTGAATTTCCACTACCTACTCGAATCAGTGAAAATGACTCCACTTGGAATCGGTGGAAAACCTTTGCATGTTTCAATGTAACAATTTAACTACCTGAACAAATGACAACCAACTGCATGCGGCGAATTAAATATTTTTTTTGATTAAATATTGTTAAATGAACATATTTCCAATAGTCACTATTCATATTATGCAATTTAACTAAATTTAAAAAAATTATACAAAAAACTTCTTGGTCTCCAGGATTCAAACACACGTCATTCCGCTTTGAGGCCGTTACCTTACCAATCGAGCTACCTAGCCAACTTTGACTACGAGGGGGAAAACATATGTATTAGAGTTATTATCAAAAATATGTCGCTTTAAATTGTATGAACGTTATTTTCGTTTTTAGTTTATTCAGTAACATTAGGATTGTAAGACAAATAGTGCGGTGCGTATCAATGCACTCACATTGCCACATTTCATGCAGTTTAAACATTTAAACCGAGCGCTATGATGGTTACTTGAAAACGCAATGGAAGACTGAGTGCCCATGCTGTCTCATTAAATGGTATTGTAAAGTACGAAACTCACATTAGAAAATAAATATATATATGTTATGGGTTTCATTACTATATGCGTTGTTACACATGGTTTAAATGATCCATCTGTCAATAAACAAACCACTGAAAAAGAGCGAATGAAATGGTTGTTGAATCAGTGGAAAATGTCACTGAATCAGTAAGTGAAGGAAAAGGTATTTTGTAAAGTAATTCATAAATGAAATTGGCTGAGATGCTGTTAACATGATTTAAACGGAAAAATTCTCGCCGATTCATATTTATAGTGTAATGATATATATGTATATGCCAAAAGAAACACAAAAATATATTTATTACAATTTCGAAGGGAATCACAAAATTTGAAAGCAGCGCGAACTGATATTTCCCCCTGCAAGTTTCAAAACGGCCCAGGTAAGAAGGCGTGCTAGTATAACGACGGTACAGAAGCCGCGACTCTCACAATATAATCTGTCTCACGAACGAGTGCACTTTTTTTGACTGCTTTGAAGGCAGTATGTTTACAGCAGTTTCAATAGATACGGNTGTATATGTGACAGCATAAAGTCTATTTCAAAATTGAACACTAACACAGACAACAGCGACAATTGTTTCCACGTCACTCTAAATTCGAATCAGTGGAAAACCACTGATTCGCAGTGAATTTCCACTACCTACTCGAATCATNCAGACAACAGCGACAATTGTTTCCACGTCACTCTAAATTCGAATCAGTGGAAAACCACTGATTCGCAGTGAATTTCCACTACCTACTCGAATCATTGAAAATGACTCCACTTGGAATCGGTGGAAAACCTTTGCATGTTTCAATGTAACAATTTAACTACCTGAACAAATGACAACCAACTGCATGTGGCGAATTAAATATTTTTTTTGATTAAATATTGTTAAATCGTTACAAGAAATGAACATATTTCCAATAGTCACTATTCATATTATGCAATTTAACTAAATTTAAAAAAATTATACAAAAAACTTCTTGGTCTCCAGGATTCAAACACACGTCATTCCGCTTTGAGGCCGTTACCTTACCAATCGAGCTACCTAGCCAACTTTGACTACGAGGGGGAAAACATATGTATTAGAGTTATTATCAAAAATATGTCGCTTTAAAATGTATGAACGTTATTTTCGTTTTTAGTTTATTCAGTAACATTAGGATTGTAAGACAAATAGTGCGGTGCGTATTAATGCACTCACATTGCCACATTTCATGCAGTTTAAACATTTAAACCGAGCGCTATGATGGTTACTTGAAAACGAAATGGAAGACTGAGTGCCCATGCTGTCTCATTAAATGGTATTGTAAAGTACGAAACTCACATTAGAAAAGAAATATATATGTTATGGGTTTTATTACTATATGCGTTGTTACACGTGGTTTAAATGATCCATCAGTCAAAAAACAAACCACTGAAAAAGAGCGAATGAAATGGTTGTTGAATCAGTGTAAAATTTCACTGAATCAGTAACGGAAGGAAGAGAGGCATTTTGTAAGGTAATTCATAAATGAAATTGGCTGAGATGCTATTAACATGTTTTAAAGAGACAAATTTCCACATATTCATATTTGGAGTATCATGTAAGATATATATATATATATATATATATATGCCAAAAGAAACACAAAAATATATTTTTTACAATTTTGAAGGGAAACAGAAAATTTGAAAGCAGCGCGAACTGATACTTCCCCCTGCAAGTTTCAAAACGGCTCAGGTAAGAAGGCGTGCTAGTATAACGACGGTACAGACGCCGCGACTCTTACAATATAGTCTGTCTCACGAACGAGTGCACTTTTTTTGACTGCTTTGAAGGCAGTATGTTTACAGCAGTTTCAATAGATACGGNATCTGTCTCACGAACGAGTGCACTTTTTTTGACTGCTTTGAAGGCAGTATGTTTACAGCAGTTTCAATAGATACGGTGGGGTCTCCCCCTGCAACAGGTGATACTTACATAAACACACTCAGCTGACTGTCAACCTGCCGTGTAGGTAAACAGAAAACATTCTGCCGTGGAAGTACCTAACGTTTCACAACTGTCAAAAAAAGTGAGACAGACTGTACAAATGGATTCGCAATAGCAATGAAGTCAACTCGCCGTGGGCCTCCGACATGCGTCCTCCCTTAAAAACTACGCTGACGTCACTCGAGTTGTTCCTACTCTATACCTGCAAGGCACCACGGCGACATGTTGCCAGCACGACGATAAAAAAACAGTAACTCACATACGCACTCACTACCGGCAGACATATTTAAAAACCTAACACGTAGCGCGAACACATGCTGCATTTTGTGTCGCCAAGTACGCCGCCGTATGGCAACTATCATACGCCACACTTGAAGTGCCGAGAGTCTATTTGAAAGAACAGTAAAATTAATAGAATAGTCTATTCGCGGTTTCTTCACACTTTTCAAATGAAACCTTTGAAAAATCACCCCATGTATGACGCCTTTACTTGTTACCTGATTATGTTACGTATCGCAAGTTTTTTTATACTTATGTTATTGCAAAAGAGCATAAAGTTACCTTATTTTCTGTTGAATTATAATTCAATTTATATATTATTTATAAATTGTAATATTTCAATTATATTTAATTTCAATAAAAACAGTGAGAAAATTCGTGTGTTGGTACTGCCTGGTAAGAGATGGTTCTTATGCAGAAGATTACTAAACTGAGTGCGCACGAATGCTGTGCGTCGTCCGTTTGGTGTAATTTTCTATGCTTCGTTAAGCTTTGCTTGCATAGGGTAGAGGAATAACCTGCAAGTAGAACTTTGACAGAGCTTCAGAAAAGTCGGAAGAAAGCGTGAATGGACTATAATTTAACTACAAAGTTATCACTATGTAAAGCTATCCCGGCTTGTCGTGCACGACCGCCGGGATGTAAGCAGGCTGCGGTGCCCAGCATCCACGAAGTGAATGCACTGACGTCCTGAAACTGCAGGTAATTAATTTTAATATGGNGCAGGCTGCGGTGCCCAGCATCCACGAAGTGAATGCACTGACGTCCTGAAACTGCAGGTAATTAATTTTAATATGGCTTAATCTTTAGATCTCCCTTCGCGCAGTAAAACCACAGAATGGATAAGTACTCAGATATGAAATTTCGTACGTGANGCAGCCTGCGGTGCCCAGCATCCACGAAGTGAATGCACTGACGTCCTGAAACTGCAGGTAATTAATTTTAATATGGATTAATCTTTAGATCTCCCTTCGCGCAGTAAAACCACAGAATGGATAAGTACTCAGATATGAAATTTCGTACGTGANATTAATCTTTAGATCTCCCTTCGCGCAGTAAAACCACAGAATGGATAAGTACTCAGATATGAAATTTCGTACGTGAGCGTACCCATTTGCTGATTGGCTGCACGAAGTTCTAGGAATGTGCCTTGCGTCTGATTGGTTACCGCTTGCTGCGAAAGGTTCCCTATTGGCTAGGCTGCCGGCTGGCAAGTAAGTTATCATTCGCTGATTGATAAATTACGTTCAGACATGTTTGTTCGCTAGAGCAGCCATTTTGCTGGCATGTGCGGCAAGAGTTCGCGTAATAAGGGGATATTTAAAATCTATTTTATTTTTAATACATACTCTGTGAAAAAAAAATTAATGTAAAATCAAATACAAATTACGTTTTGTGTTTGAGTGAGAGATATTACATTCATGTAACTACTCCCTGCTCTGTTCACTCAGTCATCTTTTTCTGCCCCATCTTATGTACAAATAATTTAATTGATTTACACGACCCCATAAATCAATCACTCCATGTGCCGTAAATCTGGTGATATATCACAGGAGTTAGGAAATCAATTGTTTTTGTAAAGAAAAACTTTCGTACTATACGTTTGAGACTGACTGTGTAGCCTCGCATAATTTTAAACCGCTTAAAATACTATCATTTACACAAATAAAATGTATATTTTTTAACAGACGCAATTTTGGTTGTGCTCCTAGAATTTTTAGTAAATAAAGGATTTTTTTACAAGTCACTAAATAATTACTTCTTACTTTAATGTGACGATGGACATAATATATATATATTTTTTTCATAAGCAAGGCGCTCAAAAGGTAACTATCCTTATGATGGAAACTTCGAGTGGATGGCAGTTTTAAGCATTTTTTCGCGTTGTTGGCAATGTGACGTATGGGAAACACTGATACCAATAATTAAGATATATCCAACAAATTTTACTGACATTGGTAAGAAGTTTGATTATCCGGAGTTCACTTTTTAAGACTGTCTCCTACCTAGCGCTTGAAATAAGCTGCAGAGTGTTTCATAACAGCGTTGTTTGACAAAATTATTAAACGTTCCTGCAATGTGTTTACCTATGAACAAACGATGACTGATTGGTACTTCCAAGGTGTAACGTACACAGGAAACATTATTTTAACCCCTTCCAAACATAGCTAAAAACGGCATTTTCAGACTGCTATATCTTAGAATATAACGAACGGGATACATGCCAAAATACGATAAAGTCGTGCATTGGATTTTGCTACAGAGTCAAGTTCAATAAACTGATAGGGTCGCCGTTTACAAATTCTCGAAGCTCTACGATCACGACGAATTTACGGCGCACCAGTTCAGTGGCTTGCGCGTATAGATGCGATACCGCCCTGCCTAAGCTGGTCAGCGTCATTCATAACGCTTAATTTATTTTTTCCTCAATCACACATACTTCTCGCAAGGCAACCGCCTTAATAAAAGAACATTTGCATTTAAGATAGGTCAGCAAAACTCCCACAATTTCTTGAAGGGCTTTTTGGAGGACCCTACCTGGGACATTTAACTTCAGGCACGCTAAATATAGTCTCCCTCACAGTATCTTCACACTTTTAAAATCAAACCTTTGAAAAATCGCCCCATGAATTACGTAATTGGTTGTTTCCTAAATATGTAATGTATTGCAGGCGTGTCATATTTACTTAAATTAACATAAAAGTACTTTATGTTTGGTTAAAATTGAACTTTCATTTACATTATCTATAAATTATGACATTTAATATAATTAATATGAATAAAACAGGAAGAAAATAGGTGCGTTGGTAATGCTTAGTAAGAAATAGTTCTTATGCAAAATTGTATTACACTGAGTGCGCACGAATGCGGTGCGCTGTCCCTTGGTGTAATTTTGTAGTCTCAGTTAAGCTCTGTTTGCATGAGGCGGAGGACTATCCTGGAAGTAGAACATTATCAGGGCTTCAGAAAAGTTGGAAGTAGCCGTAAATGAACTATACCCCAACTGCTGTCCTCGAACTTGGAGAATGTTTTCTTTAACAAGAACACATTTCTATCTCATGTATTCCTCCGGCTTCCGGCTCGAGCGCATTTATACGAGATGTATGCCGGCTGTGGCCAAACGTAAGTTAATCATTCAAGTGGCGATTCACGATGAAGAAAACGAAGAGGCGCCGTGTCCCCGGGGCTCGCGACAGACGTCAGTTCAATCAGGGCGTCGAGATACGAGATCCCCTGCCCTGATAGGCAACCCCCGGCGGCGCTTTCGCTCTAAATTATTCACTGGCCGCCTGCAGAGCCACCGGAAACACAGGCTCTCCCCCTCCCGCATTCCCCACCACTTCCACTCTGCCACCTTTTAAATTAAACTGCTAATGACACTCGAAAGTAACGACCCTCGCTCGGAGTTGCTTGGCGAATGCTGCGATACCCCGTTCGTAATGACCGCAAAGTGACGACTACGACGGCGGAGAGTTTCTCGATACGCGAAATTCTGGCCAAGCTGATGCCACACAGTACTTAAAAATACAGACCCGAAATAGCCTCTTAATCCACGAGTTCTAGCCACACACGCCAGCCAAGTGGCGTCTTTAGAGAGCTACATGTCGGAACGCCGTTCGCCAATCAGTGCCTGCTAATGTACTCGCCAGCTGGTAAACCAGCCAAGCAGGGGACATTTCGCAGCATGCAGCACCCAATCAGACATAAGACCAAGTCCCAGAGAATTGCGCATCCAATCATAGAGTGAGTACTCCCACATCAAAAGAACCGTTTCGCCATCCATTTCCTCTCCGTGTGCCTATCTACGCTGTTGTGATGCGAAGAATGCGTGGCCTGAAAACCACAGTAAGTCGCATCGTATAAAGGCTCCCGTATATCTAGAGCTTTCTTACGCGTTCAAAGCCGATAAACACGGAGCGATAAGAGCGACACTGCCATGTGCATCAAGTGCCCCATCACCGCTAAGCGCAAGGCTCTGAATTGACGTGCAGTGTTCTCGTCACACCGCGTGCATCTATTAGACTTTCAGCAGTGACCTTATATTTTATTAATGGAGAGTCTGCAGAAAGGTTCAATGCAGGGCTGTTGAGTAGCTTTATATGTATCTGAAGCGTATATTCTGAGATACAGTGCTTTAAATAAGTCGTTTTTAGAATTGTTGAAGTACTGTGGAACGGTGTTTCTAATGTGCGTGTTGTCTTGAAAGTACTCAACAGCCCTCGTCTGAAGTGTATTTTGTTCTCGTAGATCAGCACATTGGACACACGTTTAAAAGTTTCGTGGAAACACGTGTAGTTACACATGGGCGAGACACCAAACAAGGGTTTTACACAGCCCGATGTTTTGACAGGCACGCCAACTGTGACGCCAGATATGACATCGTGCTGGCAGTGGAAAGACCACCAAAGGAACTTCGAGCCGGTTCATAAAAACGTCAGTAAGCCAACTACCACGAAAGACAAGTTTTGTTAAAACTACAGAAGTTTTCGATCTTAGGGATCCGCTTACATTCTTAGGGCGTTGTGCACGTGAATGCTACTCACTGCTTGAATACCAGAAGTGCTACTTCCTTAGATGAAACTTAGTGACCTACCAGCTAAACTGTGAATCGGTAATAATAATGATTCGGATAAGAGACGCATCGTTCCCCGGATGGTAACACCGCTCGACTGATGGTCTTTCGCGGTGGCAACCACACGTGTCTATCAACCCTGAAAAGTGACAATGAATGAGACCCTAAATATGGAATGGCTACGGAATGCAAGGGCGGGAGAGGTGGTAGCAGTCCCGAGAGAATGATAACGGACAACGACAACGTCCGCCAAGTTACCCACGAGCGAAAATCCGGATGCGACACAGCCGGAAATCGATCTGTTTCCTCTCCAACTGGCCACCTGACAAGCCGTCGTGAACTGTCGTGAAATTGATGCTGTTCTGTGTTTCACGTCCTGTGCTTGTGAATTAGAAAAAAAATTGTAGACGAATTGGGACGTCTTGACTGCAGTGGCTAACCATGCCACTTGGTAATAGATGTGCTGGTTGAATTCTAAGTGTGGCCGCGTATGGGTTTCAGACCAACACAGGTTTGGCCTCCCACTCTAGGCGAGCACAAAACTCCGCATTTTTATTACATATATGTATATATATGTACACGCACAGGAAATGTTATCTAATGAGAGCGTTTTCTAAGATTAAGCTCTTGTCTTGACGTTAACAGTGAAAATAGGTTGATACCATTGAGAGAGGATGCACCGAAATCTGTCAAAGCATAACTGTTATTTCTTGTGATTTATTCTTTGATTCAAACAGTAATTCCCACTGAGTCACCGTGAAGTCTACACATCTGAGGCACTGGTCCCTAGTTCATTTCCACGACTCGCCAGTAGGTAGCAGTTTGTTCACTGAGTTTCCAATGATAAGCATTTTGCTGATTTATTCAGGTTTAGAATGTACAATGTAAAAATAACTGTAAATGTTGTGTTGTTATTATAGATTGTCGGTAGTTATTTCGCAATTCACAAACCAACTTGAAAAATATCCGTAGCGCTATATGTAATAATGTAAAACCTAAATGGAGTAAGGGGCCGCGGCAGAGATGTTGAATGGCGGAGGGAAAAGAGGGCGTGGGTTGAATCCCCCACAAAAGAAATACATTTGAAAGTGACATTAAAAAGAGAAAGAATGTAGAGTTATTTACCACTAAAATGATAAATTAGGCAAATAAAACTGTATAATGAAACGGTAAAAATGAGTACTAAAATAGAAAATACAGGTGTCCACATCTACTGTTGTTCTTCAGGTAAACATGCTTTATGGTCGTGGTTTTATCAACGAACAACACCTCCCCCAGCCCCAAAATGAACTTCGGGCCGCACTGGCGTAGTAGTCACAATACTCACCTCTCTCCAGTGTAAACCAGGCTTGATTCTCGACAGTCACCCGAATTTTCTCATGTGGGAAACGTGGCGGACGTTACAGTTGGAAAGTTGGTTTCTTTATGAGTGCTCCCGCCATTGCATTCCGCTGCTGTTCCACGTTCACCTCATTTCTCTCTCAATGGCTCTTAATACCGCGCTGTTAAACGAGTACTTACTCTACGGTTGCAGCAAATCATGGAAAGTAGTTCCCTGTTATTATAAGAATAAGGTTTACACTGGTAGGCACGGAAATTATTTTACACGCGTTGTAGCAAGAACCAGCGTAAATGTAACATATTTTAGTTAACAATATCGTAAAAGAAGAAACTTAGTATGGTTTTCAACAGTGCCGAGTTAACTTTTAGCCTTCTACTAGAATTACTCATTCACTCCCGTTTCATCTACACTTTAAAAAATAGTGGCTGTCTAAGTCGCCAAACAGTGTACAAACCTTCGGTAAAAAATTTCCAGAATTTTTTAATGGTTTCTGTCTGCAAATAGCGTGTAAGATACGTTAAAATTATGAATACAAGTGCTGACTTTTCGAATCAAACACGCTTGGAGGGTTTTTCCACATGCTGATATTGATGAAGTGAAAGTCGCTCAAAATAACTTCAAACCGCACCACTGGAATCACTAAAATATTACTATAGTATGACTAATTATTTCAACTGAGAGACACTAATGTAACAGTTATTTATACTGATCTTCACAGAATTATCCCTTACACGTTCCGTGATTCTCAGTGTTGATTTAAAAGCCAATAGCAACTACTGAATGCATTTCATGTGAGTAGCATTTGTCTGGTTGAAATCACTGTACAGTTTTATGGTGAAAATGCGTGTAATTATTCTAATCTTTAAGAGAGGAAATGCGCGAGTCACTTTCTGTATGGCAGTATATGTCAGATAACAGGTATCATACAATTTTTAAGACGTAATACAAATCTCCGCGATTTTACTTGACTATACGTACAGTGATTGCTGGCTTGTCTTCTACATAAGTCAGAGAAGATGCGTTAAGCAATATGTACATTAGATGGACGGACGTGAAGCATCAAATTGCTTGCATGCGACGGGTTTTTTGTGATGTGAAACGTATCAATTATTAAGTTTAGTCGTTTCTGTTGCTATTCCAGCGAGCCGTCATTAAAAGGCTGGTGTACGAGGCGAGCTAAACGCTCTGCCTTTTCCGCGCAGTTGGCCAAGCATGAAAAACAAGAGCATGTGAACATTTCACGGTTGCGTTCACTGCACAGAAATGTTGTTCTTACGATTTATTTATTTTTACTCGAGGTTTATAATGAGCCTAGCTATGTGCTTTAAATACTACAGTAGATGCTGGTAAAGAAACTAGGCACAGTCGTCTGTGAAGATGTTTATTGTGCTCACCGAAACGCTAGCTGGACTATTACAATATCAACATCACGATGTTAAGAAGAGTACGGCGCATTTTGAAATAAATTTAAATAAACAAAACAAAAGCAGTATCCGTAATGCCAAGGTACACACTTAGGTTTTTGAACGGTGGTCTCGAAGAGCGTTCGTTGGCCTCACTGTACATCACGGAGCAGTGGCGTAATGCATGCGATGGAGAAATGACAGCGTCAAGAGATGGCTGATCGGTCCTCGGCAACGTCCGCTATGTTTTTCACGTCTTGCAAAAATAATGAAAATTAAGCTATATGAATGAAAACCTACAAGGTTTTTTTTAGTGACAGAATATTAGTGAAATAAATATTATTAATAAGTGTGTTTGTCTATGCGGTTAGCATGTCTGCCTCTCATCGAAAGAGGTGGAGCTGCGGCAACACGCTGAACTTGCAGTCGGGAGGATACGAGTTCAATTCCCGGTCCGGCCATCCAGATTTCGGCTTATCGTGATTTTCGGAAATCGCTCGAGGCGAGTGCCGTGGCGGTTCCGTGACTTTCCCTATTCCTTTCCCCTTTCATACTAGTCGACAAAAAAATCTGGTTCCATCTGTGGCAGCTCCGTCGACGAGACGTTAAGCTACCCATAAAGTCGCGTTCTGCAGATCATGTGTTCAAATTGTGCCCGTGGGTTTAGTGGCTCATTTCCAATAAATAGTGAAATATTTCTGAAAATTAATTCCTGTAGATCAAAGAGGTGTCTAGCGTTACTTGGCATCGTTCAGTAATTTCCTTTGTGAGGAGCCATCTTATTTATTGTGTGAGTTGTAGGGCCCTACGTGTCCCACTGTCTCTATTATCTGGTTTCGATTACCGGTTATGCACTTTTCAGAAAGTCAGATTAACAGAGTTTCTGGTGTAAATAAAACACTAACAAGTACCCTACATATTACATATTTTACATCATCCGGAAGCAGGCTACATGGTATGTAAACATGTAAAGAACTATAACCTCCTCATCGAAGGAAATTTCTCAGCAAAACGAAAACGGGGCCTACCTCAACACGGAATAGCATCGAAATGAAAATACTCATTGCTGTTAACGTAATGACGTGAGCACACAATTCGCAAAACGAAGTGAATGGCCATGCGTTGGCGTCACTTCTTGTTTCATTGCGATGCAGACAAACTTGCCTTGCAGAAATTAAAAACTATGTGACTTTTGTTGTATTCATTAATCTGCAGCACACAAATTGTTCTTACTTTTTTTGCAATTAAAACATTGAAAGTGGCTGTAGAGAAGTTACGTAAAAAATTTTCGGAGAGGCATAAAATTCATAATTTATCTTCAAAATAAGTAAAGCTATTAAATTAATTATAATCTGTTTCACCTTTATTTCATAATTATATTGTTCTGCGTGATACAAATAGTGTACCACTCTTCGGTTTCATTTCACTACAAAATGTTATGCAAACTTTAAGTCTAATATTTCTCCCGCTGAACATAACTAGTTCTTCATGTTAATTTAGTTAATAAATTGTGTAAAACGTATGATATATTTCACTATTTACAATAGTTTTTCATATTTTTACAATCTTTTGAAGTAAAAACATTAATTTTTTTGTAACATTTGCCGCTAGGACTTCTACATTCTTGTCCAGAATCCCGTAACACTGTATGTGCGCTTCTGTAAAGGCGACATTGTCTTCAGTGCCACGAAAAACATCAAACTTTGGAGCCGCGGTGATACAGAAGTCAACAAGCCTGCTTGTGAACTGGGAGGTTAGGATTTCGAGTCCCGATTTTTGTACAGGTATCGTTGACTTTTATGCAAACGTTAGGTTAAGCAGGTAATCAATCCACCTTTTTGACAGTCTCCCATTTTTTATATGAAGGACGTTTAACAGTTCATAGAAAGGTAATAACTTATGCTCAGCTACTTGCACGCTAGAAATGTTTTTAATATGTGAAATACGACTTAATAATTTTTTTTATTAATGCTTTTCTTTATCCAAACACTGTTTATTGTTTTGTAGTTTATATCACACGGTTATGCAGCTGTTACTTAGTATCGATTCAGTGTGTCGTGTCTAAATAGATACTCAACCCATAACCCTGTCGGCCTCTTTGCAACGTGAGAGTGCACAGGCCACCAGACCTCTTGAATTAATGAAGTGTTTGGGGTGTAATACCTGTAGAAACCGTTGTGTGAATATGTGAACTATAATTGCTGATGTATACGCACTCTTTCACTCCTTACCAGGGAGCCATTTTCATGTCGTGAGAAAAATCGTCACAAGTGATTTATAATATGTTGTTAGTTAAAAATACTACTTTCTTTTTGGTGTTAAGATTTATAATGATAAAATTAAAACGCTACAGCCTAAACTGAGGAAATTACTGGATTTATCTTTTACAACTGTAGAATGTAAAGATGTAAAAAAGTGTTCTTCGTAAAAACGAATACTCGTTGCGAAGTTTTTAATATTTGTTCTAGTGATGTATTTCTCTACACGGTTGCCGGACGTTATTTCATGTGCTGTTTTATATTTTTTAATGGGCGAACTGTAGTTAATACACCCTCAGGACTTTTGAAATTGCTTTTTACTTAACTCTTTCCGTTCACTATACTCTTTCATTACAATTAACAGTTGAAATTTCCACGTACCTATTGGATGTTCGTGGTTGCCTGAGTACTTTTGGAATCACTGCTTAGGGCCTACTTTTCTGCACGTTTTGTACTCTTCTGATATACGTTAAGTTAACATGTCCATGGACCCAATGATTTTAGTGATGCGGCATTCAAGAGCAGCCGTGAAATCGTTCAAACGTAATTATGTGATATATTTTACTTTAATTTGCTTAAAATGAACAACTAAGTGAAATAAATTCTACAGCCACAAATTTCAAATGCGCATAATGTACACAATAATACATGGAACTATGTATTACTATATCACTGCCTAATTTACTGGGAGCATCCTAGTTTATGTGTCCATTTAAATGTGTGCATGTAGGAACTGGAACTCTTTTCAGTCGTTGATTTCTAATGCTCAGTTCAATGCCAGCTAGTTATAATTACACTTAACCATAACGTTGACTAAAATATTCTGTGAAATTGCTATAAATATACAGTGGCAATTCGGTGGAGTCGCATTCGGAAGGACCCAGGTTTGATTCGCCATCCGTCCATTCCAGGTTTCGGTTTACCGAAATCTCTCCAGGCGAATGCCAGGTTGGTTCCTTACTGCAGGCCGCGACAAATTCCTTCCCCGTTCCTGCTGCTCTGAGAATATTGCTTCATCTATAATGACCTCGCTGTCAACGAGACGTTAAGCCCTCAATAACTTTAACGACATCGCTCTAAAAAAATTTTTTCAACAATATATAAAATAAAGAAAATTATAAATATTCCTTAATTAATAGCATTATATTACGTGAAACTATTTTTCATAGATTTCAGTTATGGCTAGCATACAAATTTATGCAGTTACTGGAACACTGGAAGAAAAAAAATATTTTGTCGCAACGACAATAATTTTCTTGGTATTCAGCTTGCCAAATTATCTTTTTAATTTTTTGTGAACAACATTATTTAGTTATAACCACGACACNTTAAAAGGCTGGTGTACGAGGCGAGCTAAACGCTCTGCCTTTTCCGCGCAGTTGGCCAAGCATGAAAAACAAGAGCGTGTGAGCATTTCACGGTTGCGTTCACTGCACAGAAATGTTGTTCTTACGATTTATTTATTTTTACTCGAGGTTTATGATGGGCCTAGCTATGTGCTTTAAATATTACAGTAGATGCAGGTAAAGAAACTAGGCACAGACGTCTGTGAAGTTGGTTATTGTGCTTACCGAAACGCTAGCTGGACTATAACAATATCAACATCACGAGGTTAAGAAGAGTACGACGCATTTTGAATTAAATTAACAAAACAAAATCAGAATTCTTAATGCCAAGGTACACACTTAGGTTTTTGAACGGTGGTCTCGAAGAGAGATCGTCGGCCTTAATGGCTCTAAGTAATTCAGTGTACGGAGCAGTGGCGTAATGCATACGATGGAGAAATGACAGCGTCAATAGATGGCTGATCGGTCCTCGGCAACGTCCGCTATGTTTTTCACGTCTTGCAAAAATAATGAAAATTAAGCTGTATAAACTATAAACTTAGAAGTTTTTTTTTTTTTAGTGGCAGAATATTAGTGAAATAAATATTATTAACAAGTGTGTTTGTCTATGCGGTTAGCATGTCTGCCTCACATCGAAAGAGGTGGAGCTGCGGCAACACGCTGAACTTGCAGTCGGGAGGATACGAGTTAAATTTCCGGTCTGGCCATCCAGATTTCGGCTTCTTGTGATTTTCGGAAATCGCTCTAGGCGAGTGCCGCGGTGGTTCCATGACTTTCCCTATTCCTCTCCCGTTTCATACTAGTCGACAAAAAATCTGGTTCCGTCTGTGGCAGCTCCGTCGACGAGACGTTAAGCTACCCATAAAGTCGCGTTCTGGAGATCATGTGTTCAAATTGTGCCCGTGAGTTTAGTGGCTCATTTCCAAGAAATAGTGAAATATTTCTGAAAATGAATTCATGTAGATCAAAGAGGTGTCTAGCGTTACTTGGCATTATTCAGTAATTTCCTTTGTGAGAAGCCATCTTATTTATTGTGTGAGTTGTAGGGCCCTACGTGTCCCACTGTCTCTATTATCTGGTTTCGATTTCCGGTCATGAACTTTTCAGAAAGTCAGATTAACAGAGTTTCTAGTGTAAATAAAACACAAACAGATACCCTACATAATACATATTTTACATCATCCGGAAGCAGGCTACATGGTATGTAAACATGTAAAGAACTATAACCTTCTTATCGAAGGAAATTTCTCAGCAAAACGAAAATGGAGCCTACCTCAACACGGCATAGCATCGAAATGAAAATACTCATTGCTTTTAACGTAATGACGTGAGCACACGATTCGCAAAACGAAGTGAATGGCTGTGCGTTGACGTCACTTCTTGTTTCATTGCGATGCAGACAAACGTGCCTTGCAGAAATTAAAAACTATGTGACTTTTTTTGTATTTATAAATCTGCAGAAAACAAATTGTTCTTACTTTTTTTGCAATTAAAACATTAAAAGTGGCTGTAGAGAAGTTACGTAAAAAATTTTCGGAGAGGCATCAAATTCATAATTTATCTTCAAAATCAGTAAAGCTATTTAATTAATTATAACCTGTTTCACCTTTATTTCGTAATTATATTGTTCTACGTGATACAAATAGTGTACCACTCTTCGGTTTCATTTCACTACAAAATGTTATGCAAACTTTTAGTCTAATATTTCTCCCACCGAACATAACTAGTTCTTCATGTTAATTTAGTTAATAAGTTGAATAAAACGTATGATATCTTTCACTTTTTACAATAGTTTTTCGTATTTTTTACAATCCTTTGAAGTAAAAACATAAATTTTTTTGTAACATTTGCCGCTAGGACTTCTACATTCTTGTCCAGAATCCCGTAACGCTGTATGTGCGCTTCTGTAAAGGCGGCATTGTCTTCAAACCCACGAAAAAAAACCAAACTTTGGAGCCGCGGTGATACAGAAGTCAACAAGCCTGCTTATGAACTGGGAGGTTATGATTTCGAGTCCCGATTTTTGTACAGGTATTGTTGACTTTTATGCAAACGTTAGGTTAAGCAGGTAATAAATCCACCTTTCTGACAGTCTCCCATTTTCTATATGAAGGACGTTTAACAGTTCACAGAAAGTTAATAACTTATGCTCAGCTACTTGCACGCTAGAAATGGTTTTAATATGTGAAATACGGCTTAATAATTTTTTATTATTAATGCTATTGTATATCCAAACACTGTTTATTGTTTTGTAGTTTATATCACACGGTTATGCAGCTGTTACTTAGTATCGATTCAGTGTGTCGTGTCTAAATAGATTCTCAACCCATAACCCTGTCGGTCTCTTTGCAACGTGAGAGTGCACAGGCCACCAGACCTCTTGAATTAATGAAGTGTTTGGGGTGTAATACCTGTAGAAACAGTTGTGTGAATATGTGAACTATAATTGCTGATGTATACGCACTCTTTCACTCCTTACCAGGGAGCCATTTTCATGCCGTGAGAAAAATCGTCATAAGTGATTTATAATATGTTGTTAGTTAAAAATACTACTTTCTTTTTGGTCTTAAGATTTATAATGATAAAATTAAAACGCTACAGCCTAAACAGAGGAAATTACTGGATTTATCTTTTACAACTGTAGAATGTAAAGATGTAAAAAAGTGTTCTTCGTAAAAACGAATACTCGTTGCGAAGGTTTTAATATTTGTTCTAGTGATGTATTTCTCTACGCGGTTGCCGGACGTTATTTCATGTGCTGTTTTTTATTTTTTTATTAGCGAACTGTAGTTAGTACACCCTCAGGACTTTTGAAATTGCTTTTTACTTAACTCTTTCCGTTCACTATACTCTTTCATTACAATTAACAGTTGAAATTTCTACGTACCTATTGGATGTTCCTGGTTGCCTGAGTACTTTCGGAATCACTGCTTAGGGCCTACTTTTCTGCACGTTTTGTACTATTTTGATATACGTTAAGTTAACATGTCCATGGACCCAATTATTTTAGTGATGCGGCATTCAAGAGCAACCATGAAATCGTACAAACGTAATAATGTGATATATTTTACTTTAATTTGCTTAAAATGAACAACTAAGTGAAATAAATTATACAGCCACAAATTTAAAATACGCATAATGTATTTAAAAACACAATAATACATGGAACTATGTATTACTATATAACTGCTTATTTACTGGGAGCATGCTAGTTTGTGTGTCCATTTAAATGTATGCATGTATGAACTGGAACTCTTTTCAGTCGTTGATTTCTAATGCTCAGTTCAATGCTAGCTAGTTATAATTACTCTTAACCATAACATTGACAAAAAATATTCTGTGAAATTACTATAAATATACAGTGGCAATTCGGTGGACTCACATTCGGAAGGACCCGGGTTTGATTCGCCATCCGTCCATTCCAAGTTTCGGTTTACCGAAATCTCTCCAGGCGAATGCCAGGTTGGTTCCTTACTGCAGGCCGCGACCGATTCCTTCCCCGTTCCTGCTGCTCTGAGAATCTTGCTTCATATATAATGACCTCGCTGTCAACAAGACGTTAAGCCATCAATACCTTTAACGACATCGCTCTAAAAAAAAAAATTTCAACAATATATAAAATAAAGAAAATTATAAATATTCCTTAATTAATAGCATTATATTACGTGAAACTATTTTTCATAGTTTTCAGTTATGGCTTGCATACAAATTTATGCAGTTACTGGAACACTGGAAGAAAAAAATGTTTTGTCGCAACGACAATAATTTTCTTGATATTCAGCTTGCCAAATTATCTTTTTAATTTTTTGTTAACAACATTATTTAGTTATAACCACGACACTTTCGTGGCCACTAAAATTTGTTTTACGGTGACTGACCACAAAAAAATTACCAGGGTGACTTCCCTGCTAAATATATTTTTCCTTGTAGGGTCTTAAACCCCACCCTCCAACGAAGGAAGATTTAAAGTGTGTTCAGTCAGTCGTGAACAAAATACAGCAAATATTATTTAAAAGTAATTTTACTTTTTTGTTTCTACGGCGAGTTAAGGGGGCTCCCTACACTTTAAGCCCAAATCAGTGATTTCAATCAGTGAAATAATATTCACTGTAAGTCAGTTGATAAGCTATTTCCGACTGGTGAATCAAGTAAATTAACTGGGAACAAGTGACTTATAGCAGTGGAATTCTTGACATTCTGTGTGAATCACAAATAAATCAGTGAAGTTCTGCCAGTATATTAATTAGTTACCTGACACTGGTTATCAGTTGCTCAATTTTCACTTTTTTCACTGATTTAGCTCTATTTTCACTGTTTTAAGTTTAGAGTGTAGTACAGTTTTGTCAGTACAATCTGTGTTTGCGCTTATACACCTACAAAAAAAAATATATATATCGCAGCGACTTTGTATTTTTATCATGTTAAATGTATTAAAAGAGAAAATGAATGGAAATGTTTAAATATGGCCTTAAAATTTTACCCTGCACTGTTTCCTTAACGGAGACGAGATAAGTACCAAGTGGCANGAAATGTTTAAATATGGCCTTAAAATTTTACCCTGCACTGTTTCCTTAACGGAGACGAGATAAGTACCAAGTGGCATCTGTAGTTTAATTTATTTACTTACTTCGCGGGTAAAAATACCCCACTGTTATATATCTGATTTGCGAGAAATTTAACTTTCGATAATGAATATCTCAGCCTTAAGAACGCCTGCTCGCTCATGGCCAGACGTGAACTTAGGCTTTAAAAAATTTTTTACTAGTGATTCCCCTTAACTGCGACTTAACTCGTGTATTCACGCACCTCTTGGGTCATCCAGGCTGTAAGTGTGTGTTTGTGG
>NQII01000072.1:1201041-1286369 GCA_002778355.1 Clitarchus hookeri | reverse complement strand
AGCGCCGACTCGCCGCCGCCGCTGGCCGCCGCCCCCGCCAGCGCCGCCCCCAGCAGCTGCGTGGACCGCCACAGCGCCTTCTCGCTGGTGTCGCCACGGGACGCCCGCTACAAGGACGCCGCCGCCACCGCAGGTCAGTGCCACCCCAGCGTCCCGCCAGGCCGCTGTGTACTCACAGGCTCTCCGCTGTAAAGTGAGCACTTTCGAAGTTAACCTTTGAAATATATCACTGCCCCCACCTGCGCATATTTTAACGAGGACACTGACTGACAAGCGCTCAGTTAAGTTGGTAACGACGGAGGGAAATTAGTTCCATACTTTAATGTTGAATTTAAAGTGTTAGGTAAACATTTCGGAATACTGAAAATATTTATTTTGCTTCCGTTTTTTTATGCATATAAATGTAAGAATAAGCATATTTGTAAAACATTATTTTCCTACTAATTTCATAGTTTTACTTGACCGGCTCATAGCTAAATTAATTAAGCCCTTGTCAACATTAATTTTGCTACGGTATAAGAATACACAATGCGCATACAAGTAGATCTTAATCAGTGCTTTCAAAAGTGCTCAGTTTACCGTGAACAGCCTTTTTGAGAAACTATACTTCAGATTTCAAAGAAAGAAATAATGCGTGCTTACCATTTGTCCAGGTCAAGTGGTTTTGGCAGTTCTAATGACAAAAAACTGTTTAATACCGGCACACGAATATTGGTTATTGCGCAGCTGGCATGAGTTCTCTCTTTCTCTACCTGTCTCTCTTTCTTCATCTCTCAATCTCTCTTTTCCACCTCCATATTCCTTTTACGTCAACACCCGCATAGGTCGTATAACTTCTTAGTGGCTCGACTGCATTTTGCAGGGCCTTGTCATCTGACCATACAGTCATAAATATAATGACCCCGCAAGTCGAGCTCGAGCTGAGGCGATCCCAGTAATCAATAAAACATAAATAAAAGAATCAGACTTATTAGAATTATGACCGTAGCTAGTCGATAAGAACGCTTCAACCAGAAGTTGATTTCGTAGGCTAAGACAATTTAAAAATTAAAAACAAGCGAAAATGTGTAAAATCCTATTAACGCAGAGTTGCAGTACTCGGGTGATCCTGGGCAGGAAGCACAAGGCGGCAGATTACACGCATTTGTAGGACGTCAGATGGAGTAATTTCCCCTGATAAATATTTTATTGGAAGCTGTGAAGGCATTCATCTGTCCACTTGAAGATACAGTTATTCTTACAAGAAGCAGCATTTGCGTTTTCGTTAATGCTTGGCTGTACCGAAAACTTCAGTCACGCCTCTATAACCTGCTGTAGATAAATGAACTTTCTTCCTAGTTCATTTAACTAATACCGATTATTTCTTTTGTACGGGGGTGGTTGACACTCTAAGCTGAATGCTGGAGTGAAAAGTTTTTATACTATCGTTATATGTTAAAGAATCCAGAACTTGTGCCGTAGAAGAGTAGGTTATTATTGAAAAGGTTCCGCAGCTTTAATTACCAAAATTTCTCAAATGTTAATTGTATAAACACGCTAGTAAAATATTATTTCAAGCCATACAAAAATAAAACTATGGAACGCCTAGAAAATATATTAAATCTTAAATGTTTGGTACTGAATGTAAATTAGACGGTGAATAATATTTAAATATAGGGTGAAGTTTAAGCATTCGTGGTAGGATATTTTTTAGCCAGCGTATACAAGCTTGCCAGCGTCACCCAAATTGACTTTGTGTATATATAATGTTTGGAATTAACTTATACAGTATATTTTCAGTAGTTAATATTTAATTGATTACGTTTAACATCGTTTTCTTACCTATTTGTTACCAAAGAACGGTACATTTTGTTAGATATTCTAAGTGAGGAGAAGTTTGGGAATAAAGTTGGCCAAGAGTGACGACAACTTAATTAAACACTTGAAACAGACGACAAGTTTTACGATAAATGTAAGCATTAGGTGAGCCAGATAATGCCACACGAAGCATGCAACTTCAACAAGAACTGTGATAAATTATGATCCTGAAAGTTGCTTTAACTATTGCAACACCTCGTCCACCATAAAAACCAAAAATAAGTTTGTGCTACAAAAAAAAAAAANGAAAGTTGCTTTAACTATTGCAACACCTCGTCCACCATAAAAACCAAAAATAAGTTTGTGCTACAAAAAAAAAAAAAAACAGTTGTTGAATCCATTGATTTCTTTTGCTGGAATAACGAACTCTACGTTTGATCCAAATTATTTAGCTCCAGTAACTTCTTACGCATGGTTGGTCCTGTGCCAATAATTATTCCCTCAGANGAAAGTTGCTTTAACTATTGCAACACCTCGTCCACCATAAAAACCAAAAATAAGTTTGTGCTACAAAAAAAAAAAACAAACAGTTGTTGAATCCATTGATTTCTTTTGCTGGAATAACGAACTCTGCGTTTGATCCAAATTATTTAGCTCCAGTAACTTCTTACGCATGGTTGGTCCTGTGCCAATAATTATTCCCTCAGANGCGTTTGATCCAAATTATTTAGCTCCAGTAACTTCTTACGCATGGTTGGTCCTGTGCCAATAATTATTCCCTCAGATGGTAGGCAGTGCTTAATGTTTCGTTGACACGAGGTCATTAGCGACGGAGAAAGTTTCTCAGAGAAGCAGGAAGAGGGCAGGAACCGGTCTTGGCCTGTGACAAGGAATCCATCCAGTATTCGCCTGGACTGACTTCGGGAAACCACGAAAGCCCAAATCAGGATGGCCGGACCGGGATTCAAACCCAGGTCATCCCGAATGCGAGTCAGAAGGTTTTCTACTCTATTACCTTACTCGGTAATGTTTCCTTAGACAAAGCAAAACTTTCGGGCAACAGGGAATTAAAAAAAAAAAAAAACGTCGAAGGGTATATAGTTCGATGACTGATTTACACGTGACCCTCTGACGTCACGGCACTGTTTGGATCTCCTGTGCCTTAAGGCCAACTGTGTCCTTGAACTGAGTCCCAATCTCCATTTTACGATGATATAAGGAAAATATTTCCGTTTTTGTTTTACGTTTTTGCCCATAAAAATTAGAATATAAAATAAACGTAGAAAAAAGACGCCAACCGCCAATTCCTGTAACAAACTAAGATAAAAATGCATGCATTACTTCAACATCTACGCTAACACTAATTTATAAACTACACTGAATCGTGATTAACTAGAATAGAAATGACTTTAAACCAAAAAATTACATCGTAATTTGACAAAAAGGAAATTTATTAATATAATTGATTAATTACGTAAAAATGATAATGTGCATCGTGTGAAAACCTGTTAAATGTCAACATAGAACCATAAAATAACTATATTGTATTGAAAACTTTCAGTTAGCTGTGTTTACGGCGCTCTGGTTGTTGCAGTCCGTAATTCTGAATGCGTTAATGTAAAGTCATTCAAGTTGGGACTGAGATATGGTTACATCCACGGACATAGACAACTGTAGATGTGTCTTTATTGTTACATGGAGGAAGTCTTAGTTTACTAGTACATTCGCTGTGCATCTATTACGTGAAGTAAACCCTCTAAAGCTGAAATAGTGAAAATGGATCCAAATTAGTAAAAAANATTCGCTGTGCATCTATTACGTGAAGTAAACCCTCTAAAGCTGAAATAGTGAAAATGGATCCAAATTAGTAAAAAACCAGTGAAAATTGCTCGACTGATAATCATTGCTTATTATGATGGCTTAATTTCACTATGTACACAGTATGNAAAAAACCAGTGAAAATTGCTCGACTGATAATCATTGCTTATTATGATGGCTTAATTTCACTATGTACACAGTATGTGGTTCCCAGCGAAAGCCGAGAATTCCACTACCATAAGTCACTGGTTCCCAGTTCATTTTATTAATTCAATCTTTGGTATTTGCTTATCAACTGCCTTCCAGTAAATGACATTTTACTGACTGAAATCACAGTTTCAGGCTTATAGTGTACATGGCTTCTCCTGCCCTACCTCCCCGTATAACTATAGGTTTTTCACGGTAATCAGAGCACTTATGAAAGGCCTTCTTAAGATCTTCTTGTATGCACATTGCGTATCATTCCACCAAACATAAAATTGACATTGCCATGGGCCTGATCACTTTATTCGTGCGTCGGTCAAGTGAAACTGTGAAATTATTATAAAAGTATCATTTTACTAGTTTGCTAATTATTGCAATTTTATGGCTTTAAAAAATCTGAAAGCAAAATAAATAATTTAAGTATTCACATATACTTTGATATACCTGATACTTTGAATTCAACATTAAGAATTGGAACAACTTTCTCTCCGTACTGGGCGCACGCCAGTCAGTGGGCCCATTAAAATATTCGCCATATTATAGTCTGGCAACAGACTTTGATGGGATATAGCTGGTGTGCACAGCATCAACTTACTGTAACGACTGAAATGGCTGAAATGCCTGATGTAGCTTTGTGGCTGAATATAACTAGAGCTGGGCGCTGTGCATACTGTATGTTGCTGTGGAGTTTACTCCTGTTTAACCTTTAAGGTCACAGGCACAGGAGACCCGATTGCCCACACGCTATACGTTGATATCAGTACAGAGAATAATGTCTTATTCATATCTACTCATCACGCCATTTTTTTGACGGCTTTACTGTTGCTCGTAGGTGTGTATATATATGGGTATTATTACCATTCTACTAAGTAGTTNAGTACAGAGAATAATGTCTTATTCATATCTACTCATCACACCATTTTTTTGACGGCTTTACTGTTGCTCGTAGGTGTGTATATATATGGGTATTATTACCATTCTACTAAGTAGTTCATACAGTATGTGTCTTTCTTTAATTAGTTATTTTTACTTTATTTATTGTTTATATGAATATTTTGGCATTTGTCACGTTTTTACAGCCATTGCCTAATTTTGTGTTATTTTCATTTGTATGTTTATAACTTTGTTATGTACATAATTGTACAATTAGTAGTGTTTAATTTTGTGAATCTTTAAATTTTTGGTCAACATTCGTATAAGTATTTCAGCAAACCATAGGCATATAAAGAATATTAGGTTTATACAGTAGCCTCGAGTCCTTATGGATGGGTTTAGGACTAACCAGGCTTTCGCGCTCAAATTCTCCTGCTCACCATCGTTTACCCTAGTTCCGTCCCGCCATGCGATTAGACGTAAGGCATTTAAAGATTACTGCTCGCAAGTTGACCTCGGGTGCTCCAAAAAAAAAAAAAACCAACCGGCTGAAGTCAGGGCTTGGACGTGCAGACGTAACGAACACGAGCCGTGACTGGTGTCGCTACTCCCGACGAGTCTGGCGAATAGAGGGCAATGGGGGTAGAGTGTCATGCGAGCTGCACAGTAGCCAATCTACGTGTTCCAACATTGGCGTTCCAAACCCTGCCAATATCACTTTAAAGAACAACGTGGATAGGATTTGAAGTAAAGTTGCTGTTTACATAAGTAATAGCATTGAGACGTTTGTACACATCCCCTAACATAGTTTTAATGCATAAACCACATGTTCAAGTTAGTCAAGATTTTTTATTCTAATAAACGGGTGGGTCAGTTGTTCATTGCTGTTGAATGTGTGACTTTGACAGTTGTATTGGTGATGGGCGAGTCAACGTTGGTCACATGCGCAGAAGACAAAATTCGGGCCTACCTCATCTTTATAGTCATATGCTCTAGCGTCACCTTCCGACATTCGCGAATTTCACGGAGCACTAATTGCAGTAACGTCAGCTATGGTTCAGAGCGATACTACTGACAGCACTGATATAGTCTGACAGCACTGATATAGTCCATTCACGGTCACTCCCAACTTTTCCTGAAGCACTGCACAAGTTCTCCTTTCACGTTATTACTCCGCATCATTCAAACAAAGCTTAACCAAGTCTAGAAATACTACACCAAATGGACAACGCACCGCAGTTGTGTGCACTTAGTTTAATAATATGTTACATGAGAGCTATTGGGCATTACTAACACACCTATAATTCTCTCCGTTTTTATTTATTTACATTATAAATTAAAAATTATAATTTATGGATAAAACATATGTTAACGTTCAATTGAACAAACAAAATTTATATGGGGTGACTTTTCAAAGGTTTGATTAAAAATGTGTGAAGAAACCGCGAATAGACTATAAGACACTAAGATCCAGGGTATGAATTAAATTATCGACTGGCTCGGATAAGGGACACTTTTTGCTGAGCTCAAATCTTTTGGAGTATTATTATAACAAAATATATAACATGACATATAAAATAAAATTGAATTAATTTGCACGATGAAATCACTTTGAAAATGGAAGGCTTGATAAACGGAAACTTCATTAACTCAGAATTCATTATGAAATATTATTTAATAGAGGATATAACAACTGAAAGAACACGTATTATGAAATGAAGGAAAAATTTGTCCAATAACAAGCTTATAAAATACACTTGACCACAAGAAAACACTTTTATTATAAAACACAAATTAGGAATTTATCTACCGCCTGTATAACCGTGAATATATATATATTTTTTTTCCGTAAATTAACTTTATAGTAAGCAGTGGAACTAAACTTGAGACTTAAATGCATGTTGATTATATAATTTTTATTTGAATAAATATCACTGCTGAGTTTTCCGCAACTTCCGACGAACTAACAGAAGCAAATTTTGGGTACTGATCACAGTTTCGTCATTGTTGGTGACAACTGGTGAACCATCAGCGAATACAGTCTCAGTCAACAGTAACAACGGAAGGCGGTTTAGTTCAGCCACGCTCTCGTGTCAGCGGTAATAACACTTCCGCGGTTAACCGGCAATGTCTCGACACGTTAATAACAAAAGTTTGGCCACGATTTTGGTGATTACTTTTCTTTAGTTGTACATTTCATTTACCAGACAAGGCAAACCGGGTTCAATCCCCGGCCGGGTCACTCCAGGATTTTCGTAAGTGGGAATCGTGCCAGACGATGGCGATGACCCACGGGTTTTCTCGGGGATATCCCGTTTCCCTCGCCCTTGCATTCCGGAGCTGCTCCATTTAAACCCCGTGTCACCCACATTGGCTATCAATACCTCGTTGTTGAGAGCCGCCATAATCTCTCAACTGAACTCAACCCTGCCAGCCTGACAATTAAATGTTGGCACAGTAATGAATGCAGCGCTGGTTCACATTTCACTCTAAACCCGAATCAGTGATATCACTCAGTGAAATACTCGTCACTTAAAGTAAGTCAAGCCTGGCCAATCAGTCAAATGAACGGGCAATCAGTATGGCGGTGTGGCGTTCATTGTCATGTCGCATATGCGACATAAGACGTGCTTTTACTTTCTTCGTTCGCTAGCGCTAGAGATAGAAATTTTAATAACTTGTACACAATAAATAACATGAAAAGGATGTTTATAGACGTAAGAAAAAATTGGTTTTATAATTCGTAAATAATTGTGGAGTTGGGTGGGATTGTACCACGGCCGAAAACATATTCACAAGAAGACCACTCAGATCATCACTGTGCGCCCACTTAGCACTGCATAGCTAATTATCATGTCTAGTGAACAGTAACCGTTTCCCCACATGAAAATAATTCATCCACCTGCAATAAATTTGTATTATGCGTTTTAACTGCTTTGCAAAGTTTTATGTATAACCTGTTCAGAGGTATACGCCATTTACAACGCCATGAAGCGACATATAGGTGTACCCGATCAATTCAGCCACCGCAACAGTTAGTACCTACTAATTGCCAATTATGCCATTATCTCTGATTGTCTCTGATTTGGCTCCATAACACTATTTCGGGTTTAGAGTGTTGAGCACGTTTGAGAGCTCAAATTAGTGTATTTTTCAGTCTACTGTGTATTGTTCAGGCATACGTATGAATTAAGGGTGCACAAAACGGTAAAATTATTCTCAACGGGTTTATCATACTACATTTTTTTCGTGGTATTAGACAATGGAGGAAAACAATGCACCAAAAGTACACGAGTTAAAAAAAAATTTCGTACAGCTTTTCAAATGGAACGAAATTAAAACTGTAGTGTACAGCTCAAAATATTTGCTCTTTTTATCGGAACGTCATGAATATTTCTCAGAAGTATATTATGTGATTTAGCAAAATTCCACTGTATACTTTTGGCATAACATTTCAATTAAAAATATCGGGAAGTTATTACCTTACCGAAAATGAACTAATATTCGGATTTCAAAGAAGTTGCAACATACCATTCCTGGGTCTTCAAGAAACACTTCAGCTGAAAACAAACTTTTAGTCAAAAAAGTTTTTTAATATGTACGAAGCAAGATTTTAAGTTAAAATTATCATATTTACGCTAAAAAATAGTACTATTCAAAACATGTTATTTTTATGAAATTATTATTGATATCATGACTTGAAACCATAAGATATCCTGAAAATGTAGACAAAAATTAGTTCTTGAACATATTTATCATTTGCGTCTATCATTCGACATTTTGATAGTTATAAACATAAATACTTTTCTGCTATACTAATTAACGCTTGAAGAGTAACTACGTTTCCACTAGGCCAGTTCGTACTATGATCTCTATAAAACAGAAACAAGCCACATACTTGGGCCTCCAGTTTAGAACCTTAAATTTTCAAATGTCATTACAACCTANTTGTACTATGATGTCTATAAAACAGAAACAAGCCACATACTTGGGCCTCCAGTTTAGAACCTTACATTTTCAAATGTCATTACAACCTACATCTATCCGAATGCAAATACGGGCAGTATTTTCCTTCCAACTGTTGTATAATTAACTGTGAGCGACCAGAACAAATAATTTCAAACTTTAATTACTTAGGATCCATGCTATCACAGCTATACTTCACACGGTTGACTTAACAGTTAGCCACTACAAAATCTTTCTGCTGAGGTCCCTAGACTGGCTCCAGTCATCGGTGAGTTGGGAACTTTTCAGCGCGAAATTTCTCAAGAGAAAAATGTGATGAGCCCAACTCAGACGCGGGGAGTGTCTGGGTTCTCCCTTATCCAGTATCCCGTCTTAAATCATGGAAGGGCAGCCAGCCTCTCTCGTCATCTTACATCCACGTCGACTCTGCTGGGAAAACGTGCAGGTTTCAGGCCTAAAACTGATTTGAAAGGATGTTTTTGCGAGGCTTTAATTTTTATAGTCTTTGCCCAACTGCCAAAACAGTTGTCGGCTGGTACTGACGCCAAGGATCCACCGTGTCGTAGACTACACTGTAACACGCCACTCGAGTGCTGACAGATTTGCAATCCAGTGCATGTCGGAAGTATCAGTCTGGTCGGTTGCAAAAACTACTTTACACGGTTAACAGCTTGCCAGTTTCGAAAATTGTGTGACGCGTTTGCATGACCAATAAGCTCTAGTCGCATGCATGTGAAACTTTAGCTTGGGACTTCAGGTGACATTTTTTTGCGAGACAGAAAATTGTTTGGTTAGGCATCTACAGCGCGATAGCTGAACAGCAAGCAAGGAANGGGTTGAGTCTGTGTTTCCGCGAATTCCCTGAGACTCGCTTATTTCAACTAGCTGACACTCATGCGGACAGAAAATTGTTTGGTTAGGCATCTACAGCGCGATAGCTGAACAGCAAGCAAGGAATTCCTACGTGTCTGTACTGCAAATAGTGTAACTCGACTGCGAGACGGGTTGCATAAGCTGCATTCCGAAGGATTTCATCCGACTGCTTCTTGGGTTTTATTCAAACTTTTCTCCCAGTATTATACAGGCTGAGTATAAAAGAATACCCCAACTTGAAGGTCTATAATATCAAAACCAAACAACCTACAACCTTGGTTGACCAATCAAATGAAACGTGGAACTGTGAAGTTTATTTAACATATCTTCATAAATGTTCAATGATGTGACCACCGTGAGCGGCCCGAATTATATCTAAGCGATAATCAAACTCATGCCACACTCTTGTCAGCATGTCCAGTGTTACAGTTTGAATGGCGTCCGTAGNACTCATGCCACACTCTTGTCAGCATGTCCAGTGTTACAGTTTGAATGGCGTCCGTAGTTCTCATTTTGAGTTCGTCAATGTTAGCCGGCAATGGTGGACGAAACACTTGATCCTTTATGTACGCCCATAGAAAAAAATTGCACGGGGTAAGATCTGGGCGTCTTGGGGGTCAGTGATGAAGAGCCTGGTCACCAACTGCTCCGAGACCAACTCAACGTTGCGGCAACGTCTCGTTCAGGTATCCGCGAACAGCTAGGTGTCAATGGGATGGCGCACCATCCTGCTGGAAAATGAAGTCCCCCGCCTCCTCTTCTAACTGAGGAAACAACCACTGTATAATCATGTCCAAATAAAGGAGTCCAGTAACAGTGGGCTCGTGAAAAAGAAAGGGCCGAAAACAGTGTCTTTGGATACAGCACAAAACACGTTCACTTTAAGGGAAGCGCGCTCGAGTTCGGTGGTTTCATGTGGAGGCTCCTGACGCCATATCCGCACGTTGTGCCGGTCCACCTTACCATTTGTATGGAACGTTGCTTCATCGCTAAAAACCAGCTTAGANGCCATATCCGCACGTTGTGCCGGTCCACCTTACCATTTGTATGGAACGTTGCTTCATCGCTAAAAACCAGCTTAGACATGAAGGCATCGTCTACTTCGTTCTGGGCACATAAATTAAATATTAGGCCGTCCCCTTCACATTGACGTGTCGAATGCGAGCTCGCTTCCCTCTCACCTCTTCAAACCGAGAGTTACGAACGCCATCAAAACCGTAACACCGGACATGCTGACAAGAGCGTGGAACGAGTTTAATTATCGCGTATATGTCTTTCGGGCCTCTCATGGTGGTTACATTGAACATTTATGAGTGAACGGTAAACAAACTTCATGGTTCCACGGTTTATTTGTTTGGTCAATCAAGGCTGTATATTGTTTGGTTTTGATATCATAGACCTTCAAATTTGGGGTATTCTTTTATACTCATCCTGTATTATAATACTGGGAAGAAAAGTATGAATAAAATACAACTGTGTAGTAATAATACAGCTTTACGAATCTATATGAATACATTTTTGGAAGGTAATAAACACTTCTCTATATTTCTATAAGACATTTAAACGTCGTCAACAGATTTATTTAATTTTTATTGTAAGTTCTGTTTCATGAAATTTAATTAATGCGAAATATGACGTACACAAGGAGCAATTTTTTGACTAGAAAATATCTCCAAACAGTTTTATAATGCCCACACTTTGTGTCTGCAAGAGGCCAATGAACATGGACGTATGTTGCAATTGCCATGTATTTGGAGAATTCCGATGCCACAGAGACCCGATGTTGGAACCAATACGCGACAGCTCCTCACAAATCGCGAAGGTTCCACTCGACCAAAGCCATCAACTAACGATGAGGGATATCGCTCATTTGTCTTCTGCGCATGTGCCCAACATTGACCTACCCCAAAGGAACACAACTGCCAAAGTCACGTGGTCAACAGTGATGAACGTGTTTGTTTACATCATAATTTTCAAAAGTCAAGCACTTTTATATTAATAAAATGCTTTCATCAATTTGGAATTAATCTAACTGCATTCCAAATTCATTTTAGGAAGTATACAAACATCTCAAAGCACTTGTTTACTAAACCGCGTTCTAACCTCAAATCCAATCTACTCCATTTTTGCTAGTCGTATTGGAAAAAAGCAGTTCAATGTTGAGACACGGGGATTGGTTGTGCGCAGCCAGCGAGATTGGTCTGCCTCATCTTTAGTCTATGAGTTACGTAACCTCTATACTAATTAGTGTTTCTGAGGTGGCGTGCCTGTGGATTGGCCACCTCAGACACCAGACCTCACCTCAACTGATGCTTTTTCTTTGGTGGACGGGGAATTACCTTAAGGTCGCCGCCTATACCTGGAATTGTTTTGCTCGTTTTAGCCCGATAAGCAACCGGGGTGACAAAGCCACGCGCATTAAGTGTTTCATGCCTACGCGCAAGGCTCTGAACTGGTGTGCAGTGGTCTCGTTGTGCCGCGTGTACCAATGAGACTTTAAGAGCTGACCATATCTTTTTATTCGTGGAAATACCGCCGTAAAGCTCAGTGCAGGTCCCTATAATAATTAAGCATATTTTGGAAGCGTATATTTTAAAATAAATCAGTGTGAACATTTTTTTTTACTATTTTGGAGGGTTCGGGATTAGTATTTCTAATGTACGTGATGTTTTCGAGTCTACCCCAATTGAAATGTGTTTTATTTTCATACGTCGGTATAATGGGAACACGTTAAGTAGTTTCATAAAATACGTAGATTTTGAACACTCTGCATCGCAATTCAAGTGACAGGTGGGCGGCTCCCTTGAAGCTCTGATGTTCCTAACTGGCGATCCACTAGAGTTTCCCGGGACCGCAGTGGTTTAGTGGTTAGACGACTTCCTTCCATTTAGGCGAACCGGGTTCGATTCCCGGCGTGGTAGCGTCAGAATTTTCACATGTGGGAATCGTGCCGGACGATGCCGCTGGTCAGCGGGTTTTCTCTTGGATCTCCCGCTTCACCTTTCCCCTTTCTCCCCGGTGCTGCTTCATACTAACTTCGCTTCACCCTCATAGATTCTCAAGACGTCGATGTTAAGAGCCACCCAAATCTCTTAACTCACTCACTAGAGTTTCCCCAGAAAATTGTGACCTCTTTACATGTAGTTGTGGCCGTAATATATTACACTCCGGAGTCATTAGGAATGTGGTTTAAATTATTGCAATGCACGAATTAAACTTAAATACTTCTTGTAAACATATAATAATATAACGTATTGTGTTAATCGTGTGTTACAAGAACGGAATACAGTGTTTGGAAACTGTAGTTTTGTGTAGCTCTCCTTTAATAAATGTATTTCCAGTCAGAACCTTGCTGCAGGTCAACTTAACTTAACGTCGTTTTCCCCCAAACCTTTCGTACTTAAACAAATTTTTCCAATGCCGTTTTTAACCTTGCATTAACTAATCGATCCGTTCGGTACCACCCATATACGCAAATTACGTTACAAACTGTGTAAATAAATTTGAACTTAAATGAGGTAGAGGCATCGTACACAATGACTCCACAGTTAGGTATATCGGGCAAGAAATACCAAAGTTTAAAATTCGCAACCTCTGGGAAAATGCAGTAACCTTTGAAATCGTACTTAAAAATATAGTAACCTTACGAAAGTAAGCTTTATATTTTATTTGCATGTTGACTAGTTCTTGAGGTGCTTAGGAAAACCCGTCTCCTGGAAACTGCCTCATAAAACCGGAATCACTGATAGCGCGCGAGTAACAATAAAGATAGTTTCCGAACGAAAATTAGTTGTGTTTACTGCAGTAATGACCTAGTTAATCATCCCACAGAGATATGTTTGCGCATGATAAACACGCATTCATTAGAAGCAGATGCAAAACCGGGAAATGGTTAACAATCATGTCAAAGCAAAAAATGAAGCGTATGCGTATATCTGAAAACAGTCATATATGTCCCTCTGTCATACAATTAGACCTAGGTTAAACATTTATGAAATTCTGAGTGTTATAAAGGAGGCAGTAAGGTTATATTATAATTTTGAATACGTTCAGAAAGATTGCTTCGGACAATTTAGATTTTGAGTATTTGTTCTGATTTTACACTATAAAAAGATTTCGCAGAAATTTATAAAATGAAGGACGTTATAGAGATACTACCGCCACTTAAGGAAACTCTCTTTCAGATAGTTAAGGATGTGTACAATTTTTTATCTATGAAACAATTATCAGATCTTAATGGCAAACAGGCCACAAAAATTAAAAAATTACAAAAAAATTTTACGTCATTTAGGAAAGATTTTGGATTTAATTTTGAAAAATTTTTATAACGTCCTTACTTATAATTTGATGACAGCAGTAAGAAAAATTGTGCAATTATAAAAAAGCTTCTAACACCGATATTCCTGGGCCAGAAATATGCAGTTCTGTGCCAGGTACTGTCATACCCCACATGCCCACCGGAATGTCTAATGTCTGCATAATTTTGGTCTAAATGTTTACATTTTTTTTTACAAAATATTAGGTTGTTTAAAACTCAACCGTATATTCGACATACAGCTTCACAGGAGATATGTCACTTAAATAGTGGCTCGTCCTAAGAATTTGGGGGGAAATTGCGTTGCTATTACTCGATAACTCTGAGCAAATTACGATCAGCCAAATACGTTGGCATACTATTCAGTATTTTTGAGTTACCATAATGGAGAATTAAGTTATATTTGTAACCCGAAACGACAGTAATCGTACTAACTACTGGATCTCTTTGGCATTAAAATAAAACACCCGCTGTTGCCTGTTTTGTTTTCTTGAAGACAGCGGAAGGGAGATTACAATTGTAAGAATAGATTGGATTATCATAAAGTCATATATTCGTGGAATATATTTCGGTGGGAAATTTACAAACATTGGGATGCATAAGGAAAAGTGGTTGTCAATTTGCATAACTTACAAGGGTAAATCACTCTACTTACGTAGTGTGGCTGTATAAATCATCAACAACTTTGAACAATAAAATTACACAAAGTTACAATTACTTTATACACATACATACCGATCTCAGCGCAAATACTTTAAGAAAAACCCAACTGAAGTTTTTAGCAATACTTATCTCTTAGAATAAAAATTCGCTTTAAAAAATTTAACAAATTCATTTACTGTCCTGTAAAGTTTTGTATGCTGAGACCTGATTTGTTGAAACAGACCTTGCAACATACGTGAACGTGTTAAGATAAGTATATCTTGTAATGACCACGAAAGTGTTTGTTTTTTCGAATTAAATAATTTTTTTACGTAGTCACTAACAAAGAGTATTGTGATGTGTTAAATATGTTTTTTTACCACAAAATATATGACAGATACCACTGCGATAGACTCGACTGCATAAAAAAGAAGANGTGTTAAATATGTTTTTTTACCACAAAATATATGACAGATACCACTGCGATAGACTCGACTGCATAAAAAAGAAGATGCGCCTATTATCACCACTTGTCAATTTAATATTCCTATCAGGGCAGTATACTTAAGAGGCTCATTACTGGTTGTAGCGCGCTTGTTAGTCTCAATTGTCCGCTCGTTTGTTCTGTTTTATGCGGCAAAACATTCTGACGATCGCGGAAGATTACTATTCAAAGTGAAGGTGCCCAATGTATTACTTCCCATCACAAGACCAGATATTGCAGCCCAAGTTTTAGTTGTGCTTTGTGTTATAATATGTATTTATTTATTGTAATTTAAAAAACGGATTGATATACGAAGTTTTTCGCACTCTGTTATGCGCAGGTTAGAGGGTAAATATTGATTATTTCGCTAAGAAACACCTCTCTTTACGTGCAGTGATCAGATATTTATTCTTGTGTGGCTTGTTTTGAATCGAATATTCCTTTACTGTGAAAATTGGCCCAAAATTCTCGGTGCAAAAATTACTTCTGGGTTTTGACATTTGTATTTTCTGAATGTATTTCAATGATAATTTGCTGGGTCTCTTACAGAGAGAATCACTCAGTAATTTTATTTTCTCTGGCTACTACCCGTTAAATTCAGCTGCACATGATAGGGTACTTGTACTGTCATGATCGCTATTACTGGCCCTGCGTTCTGCAAGGCGTCCCGAACAATTCGTGGTCCAAGCGCGATGTTTGAATTGAACACGTTCGTTATTAGGGGCCACGAATTAAATAGCTGACGTCTCGATTGTCGATGGAGGTGCAATACTGAGGAGATTCTGCAGGAAAAGAATGTAAAGGTGAGAGAAACGGGAGTACCGCGAGAAAACCCAAAAGCCAATTGCAACGTTCGGCACGTTCTCTTACGTGCGGAAATCTGGGTATCGAAACCGGCTCGTCGTGGTAGTGGGCGAGTGGTCTTACTACTATTTCACCACGACCCTCACCACTAATTCGTCAAACATAAGATGGGGGAAAAGTGTATTTTCAGTACCACTAATCACTGATTAAAACCACCTTTTGGAGTTTAGCATGTAGGTAAAACTGTGATTGTTCTGTATCATTCGTAATAAGGGATATATTCGCACGCCAGCCCTCCGATAGACCAAGGGGCGCAATTTTCATTAACTTTTCCACTTATAGGGATCCAATTAACGAGGGAGTGGTACATAAATTAATGCGAAATATGTTTAATTGAAGTTTTGCAGGTTTCTGGAATCCAATATAGAAAAATGATGAAAGGTCAATCCTATGTATAGTCCATTCGTGGTTACTTTAAACTTTTCTGAAGCCTTTCTACAGTTATGCGAGTACTTTCAGGCTATTCCGCGGCCTCATGTTAACAAAGCTTAACTAAGTCTATAAAATTACACTAAAGGGCCAGCGAAAGGCATTCATACGCACACAATTTAATAATAGCTTGCATAATAACTATTTCTTACTAGGCATTAACAATTAATTTAAATAAAATGTTAAACTTTATAGATAAACAATAAGGTAATGTTTATTTGAAAAAACAAACCTATTTTATGTTAGCGGAAGTAAAAATGCTTGTGAAACATGGCATGTTTAGGAAACAATAAGCAGCCACATCATAAATGGGGTAATTTTTCAAATATTTGATTCCAATAGTTTGGGGATACCGCGAATAGATTATAACAGGTTCTGTGGATTTCATAAGGAACTATTTGCATGTAATGCGATATCTAACACCTTACTATGCGATGTAAATTAAAATTCTTGGCGTAAGAAATAGTTCGACAGTAATGCATCATGTCAGAAAAATATTTGCTAACAAAATTAGCGAAAAATATTACTAGAACTGCCGTTTCTTGGTTTTTGCAGATTCGCTCTAAAAAAACCCTGTATGATTTTTAACAGTGTGTTTATTGTAGTTGTTATTATGTACCACGCCCCATTACTTCGTGGAAAGAATGAGCATGGTAGAAGCTGGCATGGCACGAGGTGTGGTGTTAGTGGTCTATCAGAATATCGTCCGTCAACTCCGCTACGGGTGGCTAGCAATGCTCACTTATAGTCTATTCCCGGTTTCTTCATATTTTTTCTTAATCTAACCTTTGAAAAATCACCCCATGTATGACGTGTTTGGTTTTTCCTAACTATATCATGTATCACAGAGCCGTCTTATACTCCCGTTTACGTAAAAGTACCTTATCTTTAGTTAGATTAAACTTTTACTTATATAGTATCTATAAATTATAATATTTAATTTATATCTTATATGAATGAAAACAGCGAGAAAACTGTTATGTTGGTAATACCTAGTAAGATATAGTTCTTACGCAAAAATATGATTACACTGAGTGCGCACGAATGCGGTGCGTTTTCCCTTTGTTGTAATTCCCTGGTTCAACATTGTTTGTATGAGTCGGAGAAATATCCTGAAAATAGACCTTTATCAGGGTTTTAGAAGCTTTCGAAGTAACCGTGAATGGACTATACATAATTGACATCCCGATAACTGGGAAAATTGGATGAGTAACGCGCGCCCCGTCATGCATTCCTAATGTCTTCCGTGTGCCTTCGCGTTATAAATCTCCGACGTTCACGCTCCTTCTTTGCGAAGTTTTCGCAGCTCATGCAGTGCACGAACTTGTTAACGTCGCAAAGATAGTGAGCCACCGTCGTCGTCGTAAGCGCAGCAGGAAATTTGCGCCCAACCACTTCCAAGTACCTTCGGCTTCCTTATTGATAACGCCCGTATCCACAACTTTACAATGTGAACTTTCCCCACAAGCACGGCGACTCTGCAAAACAACAAACTAGGTGACTACACCGACACGAAATAGCGTGGCGGTTCCATTGATGTGGGCCTACCCATTCTCTGATTGGTTGCACGGCGCTCTTGTGTGTGGTTGGATATTGCATGCCGGTTGGCTGGCGAGCAGGTTACCGAACGCTTATCGGCGACCAGGATTCCAACTTGTTGCNCAGGTTACCGAACGCTTATCGGCGACCAGGATTCCAACTTGTTGCTGTCCAGTGACGCCATCGTGCTTGAGCGTGCAGCTGGAGTTCGTGGAATATGTGCCGGTTTCGCCTCTGTATTCTTAAGTACTCCGTGCCAAAACCTTTATAGTCTTTCCCGGTTTCTTCACTCTTTTGAATCAAACCCTTGAAAAATCACCCCATGTACGTCGTGTTCGATTGTTTCTTTAATATGTCATGTATCACAAACGTTTTACACTTGTTAACATAAAAATTGCTTTTTCATTATTAAATTGAACTTTTACGCATTATAAATTATAATATTTCATTTATAATTAATATGAATAAAAACAGGGAGAAAACAGGTGTGTTGGTAATGCATAGTAAGAAATAGTTCACATGCAAAATATTATTACAACTGAGTACGCACGAATGCGGTGCGTTATCCTATGGTGAATTTTTCCAGACTTAGTTAAGCTTAGTTTGCACGATACCGAGGGATATCATGGAAGTAGAACTTTAGCTAGACTTCAGAAATATTTTAAATAACCTTGAATATATTGTAGTCATGCAGTACTCAACTCTGAGACTCGTTTAGGTTCTGCCTCTACCTCCGACCTCCTACCTCGAATTAGCGTTGGTTAGGAAGCGACCAATGGTAAAAGTTGTTTGAGTCGAGTTTAGAGTTTAGTTGATATTTGGGCGTATCTTAACGAGGTCTTGAGAGCCGATGAGGGTGAAATGAGGTGAGAATTGAGCAGCACAGGAATGTACGGGCTGGGGGAATCGAGAGATCCCGGAGAAAACGCGCCGAACAGCGGCATTGTTCAGCACTATTCCCACTTGCGATAATCCGGGAGTGACCCAGCTGGAGATTGAACCCGGTTCGTCTTGGTGGGAGGCCGAGAAGTGTAACCGCTGTGCCACCGCGGCCTCCAATGGCTGTTCGACCAAACAGGGAAGCGCTCACCAGCAGTCGACTGGCGAGGTTCTACTACTCGGCCAAACTATCAGCAGCCGGGAAGGGTTAGGACCCGAGAGCTAGTATAGCTATTGAAAGGAGACAATAAACTCCGAGCAAGGAGAAATCTATGACCGTTATCCGTCTACCTGCATAGAAATTTCAAGCGCAATCCCGGAAATCAGTCTAACGCTGCTCAGAAAGGTGCCACAAATTAATGGACATAGCTACACTAGCCATCTGCTGTCTAGAGGAGGGGGGGAGGGGTGACACTTGACATAAATAGGCTCTTCCAATACACTATTTTCTCAGGTCACAGCCGCGTTACCAACACCAAAAATACAATGAAAAATGTATCCATGTTAAAAGTTATAAACTTAGGAACAACTGAAATACCTTTTCTTCAGTTCGTAACGACGAAGTGGTTAGAAACATAATTTCAATTTCAATATACAGCAAACTACACAACGACAATTTTGTTACTTCACTCGATAGTTGCAAAGTTTCTGCCCTGTTCCACTGGATACTTTGTTACTTGCCTGGTGTTATGTTTACCAAGACAAGATCGTTGATTTTCGATTTGATTCGTCGGATGGACGTTTAAAATTCAAAGGTGATTGAAAAATAGATGAGTCACCTGTCTTGAATGGCTAATTGTAAAAAGCATTGGAAATACACCCCCGAAATAATTGATACCAGTTTCCAACTAGATGGAAATAAGGATTTAAAAAATTGAAACCAATGGGGTTATCTAGACAATGTTCCCTGTATTGTCTCATCAGGTTAGTCAATATCTGAATTCATAGCTTTTCGTCGTACTAGTGTGATTAGACGAATGTTGCTGTGTTGGTAATATAGCTGCGACCTGTTTACAGTTTGAAGCTTAAAATAAAAGTTCGACGCAATACATGGCGGTGTCGCTTCTCTATAGGCNGCTGCGACCTGTTTACAGTTTGAAGCTTAAAATAAAAGTTCGACGCAATACATGGCGGTGTCGCTTCTCTATAGGCCTGAGAACTCCCAGAGCTGTGGTTTTGGAGGAAGGTGATTGACACTGTTCTCTAAAGGTCCAATTTCCTAATAAATCAATACACTGTAATGATTAAGAGTTCAAGAAAAATCTCTAGTTTTATTATTGCTTTAAAACAAGTTAAGTGCCACACAAGTTCTCGAGACAACTCCCTCCCGTTCCTGTACGTAGATTACGTATAGTTCGCGTCGTGGGGGGGGGAGGGATAATCTGCTTCGTACTTGCTGGGTGATTCTAGATATTCGTAGCACTCGCGGAACACTACTCAGGGTCCTTCACACACGCTGGATGACTGTACTTATCTGTCCTGTTGTGCTGGTAGCTGGTCCTGCAGTTGAGATCTGGTGAACTGGAACTGGCAGGCCTCTGCGTCTGATGTCGGCTGGCTCTTCCGGAATCGCTCCGCGTCTTCGGACTCTCGTCGGCTGCCCGTCGTTGGCGACCCGCTCCGCGCTCGTCGACGCCCGTCCGCTGACTGCCTTGTTTCCTCGGACTCCTCTCGTTTTGTAGCCTCCCTCGCCATATTCAAACTGCCTCGTCTGCACGTGGTCCGGGAATCTCGTGGCGTCTCCCTGAGTAATAAAAACACGTGTCTGGGGCTCGGGCTGCCCAGCATGGACCTTCGGTTCTGGTATGGCCGTTTCATTGTCTCGTTCTGCACGTGCTTACTTGGCGGGTGGTCTTTGGATCAGTGCCCACACTGGTCCATCCCTTGTCCCCGGATATGCTGCTATTCTTCTCGTACACCCGCTAAAAGCTTTTCTTGGTTTATTGCGGCGAAGCCCGGGGTCGTGGGACCTCGGCGTATCTTGGGGCAGCTGCCCAGTGTAGCTGTGTTCGTGCCCTGGTGGCTTCCGTTGCCTCCGGATGCCGTCTGCACGTGCAGAAAACTTGGGTGGCCCGTCTTTGCAGTTGTGAGGCGCGGGATCCTTTATTTGGACACGTCCGCCACCCTTAATATTTATTGGTGTTGACCGCCGGCAGGCTTCGCTAGCGCGTGTGTTCTGACGGCCAAAAATGCATGGACGCGGGGAGCGTCAGGCTGTTCACGGTAAAGTGAGTACTTTTGAGGCTCTAGCTACTTCTTCCTTTCAACCATATTTTATCCTCTAACCACATTTTAAAATTAATGTTACCGTGTAAGTAACAAACACAGTGTGTATATTCCACCGCACTCGGAAGTTATCGTGTGAGGCTAAAATAAAATATATTTATTGACTATTATTCCAAATGAGAGGACTTTCAAAAGTGATCACTTTTCCGTGAATAGCTTATTATTTTTGCTCTGTGCTGCAACCGAACTTTTTCATACCTCGCCGAATGTGGAAGAAAAAGACAAAGAGGGAAGGGATGGGACGGTGCGCAATAGCCAGTCAGAGAATGGGTACGCCAACATCAACATAACCCCCTTGCCATTTAGTCTGCTTACTTATCTACTCCGTTTCTCGGTCGAGTTGAAAAATATTTCAGTTGCCTGCGGGTTTATGACGCACGGAGAACTTTTGTTCCCTTTATCGCAGTTTTATCTCTCCGCTGACGTCCACACTTTGCTGAGGGATGAATCTCTCGTCTTCTGTCAACGAGCATAGCTGTTGCCGGCCAGCATCCCAGCACATTCCAGTCCCGCTGAACGTGTGCTCGGCAAATCAGAGCATTTATTATATGTGGCATGACGTCGCTTATTTGAAGTTAGTGTACACGCCTCTACAGTTCCGAAACCCTATGACTTATTTCGTTCGTATATTTACAGACAATGTATGAACTGTTGGTTGGTGCGTGGTTAAATAAGCACTTCTGAAATCAAACTTTAAACAATTCTTATCGTAACTGCACATATATTATTTTACTTATATGTGGTTTAATGTTTAAACAATTACTACGCTTTGCTTCCTACAGTACTTTGAGCACTAACGCTGTTGCAACTTGCCAACTGGACTATGATACCACACATAATCCTCTGTCAATTTTTAATATCATTCAAACGTAAACCAATTTTCAGTTCACTTCGGTGTTGTTAATTTGAAAGTGCTGTTGTGTTTCAAGGCAGTTTGTGTCAGCACTTTTAACGTACTTTGGTGGTTGGTATGTGGACAGGTAGGGCTTAATGTCACGTCAACAACGAGGTCATTATAGAAGGAGCAGGCTGCTCAGAGAAGCAGGAACGGGAAGGCCATGTAGTAGGGACCCATTCCAGAATTCGCTTAAACTTAAATCAAGATGGTCGGACTGGGAATCGAACCCGTGTCTTCCCGAACGCGAGTCCAGTGGTTATGTGAGTGGTGTAAATGACCTAGATGTGACATAAATCGGCATTTTCAGATTTCAGCAGCCACAAACTCTTCGTGTCGCCTCGGAAACTTTTTATGGCTTAACATAGAAGATTGGGGACGTTCGGTTTGCCGAGATCGGTTTTTATGTTAGGATTTTATGAACCGGTATTACTTTCCCGTACGATAACAGCACATTATCATAAAATACTCCGTTTAATTACAAAACATTTTACATTGTGTTGTGAACTGCATTAGTCTATGTCTACTGTAGTATCAATTATACTCAAACAGCACACGCATAAAAGTTACCTGTAATTTATGGTCTAGAATAACAGACTTTTGTTTCGGCACAGGGTAATTAAGAATAAAGAAATGAAGTAGTGGTGTATTCGACGTTATCCTGCAGCACACACAACCAAAATGGCGTCACTAGCCAGCAACATGTCGGAATGTCCTTCGCCAATCTGCACCTGGTAACAAACTTGCTAACCGGCACTGCAAACAATAGGAACATATCTCGCAATACGCAGTCGCCAATCAGACTCAAGATCCGTTCCCACATCCTCGCACAGCCAATCAGAAAACGTGTACGCGCACATCAAAGGAACCGCCACGACATTTTGCCTCTGTGTACTNCATCCTCGCACAGCCAATCAGAAAACGTGTACGCGCACATCAAAGGAACCGCCACGACATTTTGCCTCTGTGTACTCTTCTATTCTGTGATTCGGGTGTGTAGACTGTTGGCGCGACCACCTAATAGGCAGTTTATGTTTTCAAAATATTTTTTATGATTGGGAATATTTCATATCTCTTTAATACCATATGAAATAATGATATGAACAAAGTGCAAAATAGAAATCCTTTTAAAAATTGTTGGGAACTTTGCCGNTTATCTACTCTGTGATTCGGGTGTGTAGACTGTTGGCGCGACCACCTAATAGGTAGTTTATGTTTTCAAAATATTTTTTATGATTGGGAATATTTCATATCTCTTAATACCATATGAAATAATGATATGAACAAAGTGCAAAATAGAAATCCTTTTAAAAATTGTTGGGAACTTTGCCGTTTTTCTTTAGCTTGCAAATACTTGGCCCAATGTTGTTTCCAATCTCTCTCTAGCTCTTCTCTTCTCCTGTCTGTTTCCGCTCTCTCTCTCTCTCTCACAAACACTTTTCTTTCTTTCTCTCTCTGTATCTCCAGCTTACCAGGAATAGTTTCCAATGAATTTGTTGCCACACAACTGTCTTTTAAAAGAAATTTCTCTACAGTGGGCATCTGTATGATTTGAGTGCCACACGAAGTAGATACAATATATCATTAATGCTTATCATGCCTCATATTCTTAAATAAGTTCGAAAATTAAGATACCGGCCTTACAATTTTTTGTTTGTTACAGCTTATGTACTGCACTGGCCATGACTTGAGCTGGATTCGAATCCATAATCTTGTATTCCATGGTATCTTATTGTCCTCAATCACGAAGGTCAAAGTCATTCCTGAGAGATAAATAATAAAAAAGTCATGCAACTAAAATGTGTATACGCCGACGCCCGTGGCAGATCGGTAAACAAGCCACCCCTCGCACGCCAGTCTTACACGCTATCGCATGACCACACGGGCTCAGTGTCAGGAGTATCGTATCGTGTTTGTACGTAGTGGAATCTATGTACCTATTTGTTCAAGTCACTGTCTCAGCCATAACTTACGTCGAAGCCCAGATAGCTGAAGTGCAGTACTCGTGCCGACGCCTGAATGCCTATGACTTATCGTTTTACTGACTGCCATTACTCTTTTCAAGTCCAAACGTTTCGTCTTTTGTTTGAAATTTTCACGTTACAATTCTTACACAGCACCGCACATCTAATTGCTGGACCCTTAGGAAAAATACTCTCCAATTTCATAATTTATAATTGTTATCACAAAAAAATCGATTATTAACACCCCGTTACAGTTATTTTTACTAACTCGTTGTTTAAGAAAGTTTACAACTTTATTTAACTCCGAGTTATTGTTTTCTAGCTGAGGAATAAATCGTACGTAATTAAAATAGAATTTATTTCTCTCTCCAGGAAATTGTTATAGCTTTCTTAAAATACATTAGGCAGACTCTTTGGTTTTCTGTCCTCCACAGCCTCTCTCTATTTATCTCATTTAAAGCTCTTTTGAAGTCTATGGAAGCAATATAACTTCCTAAATTAAATTAACTCAATTTTTATGTTGTCTCTGTTACAACGCATAATGCTGTTTCTACGCGTAAGACCGTCATTTACTAAAACTGGTTTAACATATAAAATTATTTAACATTGGCCGTGAATGTTATTCTTTTTTCAACATTTTTCTGTCCTTAAATCTTGTCATTTCCGCTTTACTTCGCTATTGGTTTTGAACATTAGCCACTTGTAAACGTACTAAGATTATAACTCGTCCCAGTTAATCGTACGTAAGAGAACGATTTCAGTGAAAGGGAACACGTATTTTTGCAATAAAAATGTCTATTTATCACTTAAAAAAGTAAATTTATATATAAAACAAGCAAATTTAACAGATTTTTAGCGTGCTTCTATGGTATTTCGTAAGGATTTTTTTCCCCTGAAAACGGTTGCATTCTTAATTACTTTCATTGCTTCTGTTTTCTAATAACTCAAGCGATATATTTGAATTTTTCTCTTATTGCGTCTTCAAAAATTTCATTCCAGTTTCCGTTTCCTTCCTTTCGTTATTTTCCAAAATTTCACGTGTTCTCTTTCTTGACACGGTTCTTAATGATCGTCAATTTTCCGGCACATAATTTCATGTTGGCATAATCTGCCCTGGTAAACATGCTTTATGCTTTTATCATCCAACAAGTGTGCGCTAATTTCATCGTCTGTTATGTTTTTACTTTTAGAAATATTTTACATCAATTTTGCTATCAACCGTATATGTGGCGATCTCAATACTTATACTTGGCCCTATTAATGTGTATGACCAAGTAATGAGTGATAATACATTTTTATTTAATCTATTAACGGCAATCCGCTAACGCCCCGATTGTATTTATATAGAAAATAATCCTTAAAGCTGAATAAATCAAAAGTGAAAATTGATTTGATTATAGATAATAAATAGCCTTAACCTATTCCAATATTTTTATGTTGTCTGTTGGCAACCTCCATGATCATGAGTCGGCGAGTTCGAATCACAAACAATCTGAGGTCGAGCGTTTGTTGCTGTTAAGTTGTAAGTTTAGGTAAGTTTAATATTTTTTTGGTAGTCCTCCGTTCAGCATCCCTGTGTAAAAGCTGATATGTCGTAAGGCAACAAACTACGGTTGTAGGTGAATTTCCAACACTTGCGTTCAGTTCACCGCCTTTTATCCGGTAATTATATTTGCTGGGACTGGAGACGATCTCCTAATACTTGCAAGAATACTTGAAAAAAATAGTGACGTTTAAGAAATGTGCAATGGAACATCCCCGAGTGCTTGCTTTCGGACAACGCATTTAGAAAATGAGCGACGATCACTTTAATATATTACAAAGATAATTTCTGACTTCCTATTTTTTTATTGTTAGAACCATAAAAAAATTAAATTGAGACTCTGGAACATTGGAACGAGGTTGGAAAGCACTGGGCTGTATAATCTCATTTAGTGGAGTGGGTGATTAAGTTTGAGTAAGAAAGCTCATTTGCAATTTTATCAAGGTAATGCATATATCACAGAAATCGAATTGTTTTCTGATGCTATGGAATGTGTTCAGATATTTTCTTCCTGTAATTACAAATTAGTTATATTATTACTTGGACATATGCAAAAAAAAATTATTTATTTACAATAATTTCGTGACAGCCAGTTCGGAAATCACTGGACTGAATGTATAATCTCATGAAGTTGGGTGTGTGACTGAGTTTGAGAGAGTGTTTGCAGGAGGACTTGGTGGTGTTTCAGAGGCGGGTTGCCGGCTGTACGGGCCGCCGCTGGGAGCGCTGGTGTCGGTGCCGTACCCGCNAATCACGAAGGTCAAAGTCATTTCTGAGAGATAAATAATAAAAAAGTCATGCAACTAAAATGTGTATACGCCGACGGCCGTGGCAGATCGGTATACAAGTCACCCCTCGCACGCCAGTCTTACACGCTATCGCATGACCACACGGGCTCAGTGTCAGGAGTATCGTATCGTGTTTGTACGTAGTGGAATCTATGTACCTATTTGTTCAAGTCACTGTCTCAGCCATAACTTACGTCGAAGCCCAGATAGCTGAAGTGCAGTACTCGTGCCGACGCCTGAATGCCTATGACTTATCGTTTTACTAACTGCCATTACTCTTTTCAAGTCCAAACGTTTCGTCTTTTGTTTGAAATTTTCACGTTACAATTCTTACACAGCACCGCACATCTAATTGCTGGACCCTTAGGAAAGATACTCTCCAATTTCAAAATTTTTAATTTTTATCACAAAAAAATATATTATTTACACCCCGTTGCAGTTATTTTTACTAACTCTTTGTTTAAGAAAGTTTACAACTTTATTTAACTCCGAGATATTGTTTTCGAGCTGAGGAATAAATCGTACGGAATTAAAATATAATTTATTTCTCTCTCCACGAAATTGTTATAGCTTTCTTTAAATACATTATGTAGCCTCTTTGGTTTTCTGTCCTCCACAGCCTCTCTCTATTTATCCCATTTAAAGCTGTTTTGAAGTCTATGGAAGCAATATAACTTTCTAAATTAAATTAACTCCATTTTTATGTTCTCTGTTACAACACGTAATGCTGTTTCTACGCGTAAGGCCGTCATTTACTAAAACTGGTTTAACATATTAAATTATTTAACATTGGCCGTGAATGTTATTCTTTTGTCAACTTTTTTCTGTCCTTAAATCTTGTCATTTTCGCTTTACTTCGCTATTGGTTTTTAACATTAGCCACTTGTAAACGTACTAAGATTATAACTCGTCCCATTTAATCGTACGTGAAGAGAACGATTTCAGTGAAAGGAAACGCGTATTTTTATAATTAAAATGTCTATGTATCACTTAAAAAAGTAAATTTTTATATAAAACAAGCAAATTTAACAGATTTTTAGTGTGCTTCTGTGGTATTTCGTAAGGCTTTTTTCCCTGAAAACGGTTGCATTATTAATTACTTCCATTGATTCTGTTTTAAATAACTCAAGCGATTTATTTGAATTTTTCTCTTATTGCTTCTTCAAGGTTTTTCATTCCAGTTTCTTGCTCCTTTCGTTTCCTTCCTTTCGTTATTTGCCAAAATTTCACGTCTCTCTTTCTTGACACGGTCGTCAATTTTCCGGCACATAAATTCATGTTGGCATAATCTACCCTGGTAAACATGCTTTATGCTTTTATCATCCAACAAGTGTGCGCTAATTTCATCTTCTGTTATAGTTTTACTTTTAGAAATATTTTCCATAAATTTTGCTATCAACTGTATATGTGGCGATCTCAATACGTATACTTGACCCTATTAATGTATATGACCAACTTATGAGTGATGATGAATTTTTATTTAATCTGTTAATGGCAAACCATTAGCGCCCGGATTGTATTTTTATGGAAAATAATCCTTAAAGCTGAATAAATCAAAAGCGAAAATTGATTTGATTATACGTAATAAATAGCCTTAACCTATTCCAATATTTTTATGTTGTCTGTTGGCAACCTCCATGATCATGAGTCGGTGAGTTCGAATCACAAACAATCTGAGGTCGAGCGTTTGTTGCTGTTAAGTTGTAAGTCTAGGTAAGTTTAATATTTTTTGGAAGTCCTCCGTTCAGCATCCCTGTGTAAAAGCTGATATGTCGTAAGGCAACAAACTACGGTTGTAGGTACATTTACAACACTTGCGTTCAGTTCACCGCCTGTTATCGGGTAATTATATTTGCTGGGACTGGACACGATCTCCTGATACTTGTAAGAATACTTGAAGAAAAATAGTGACGTTTAATAAATGTGTAATGGAACAACCCTGAGTGCTTGCTTTCGGACAACGCATTTAGAAAATGAGCGACGATCACTTTAATATATTACAAAGATAATTTCTGTCTTCCTACCTCTCTTTATTGTTAGAAGCATAACAAACTTGACGTTGAATTAAATTGAGACTCTGGAAAATTGGAACGAGTTTGGAAAGCACTGGGCTGTATAATCTCATTTAGTGGAGTGGGTGACTGAGTTTGAGGAAGAGAGCTCATTTGCACTTTTATCAAGGTAATGCATATCACAGAAATCGAATTGTTTTTTGATGCTATGGAATGTGTTCCGATACTTTCTTTCTTCACTTATAAATTCTTTATATTAGTACTTGGAAATATGCAAAAAAATAATAATTTATTTCGCGACAGCCAGTTTGGAAATCACTGGACATTATGTATAATCTCATGAAGTTGGGTGTGTGACTGAGTTTGAGAGAGTGTTTGCAGGAGGGCTTGGTGGTGTTTCAGAGGCGGGCTGCCGGCTGTACGGGCCGCCGCTGGGAGCGCTGGTGTCGGTGCCGTACCCGCCCTTCCTGTGGCCGCCCTTCTTCCTGCCCTATGGCCCTGCGCTGCTGCGGCGACCGCCGGAGGCCGCGTCCCCGGACAGCGCCACCTCCGCCGACCGCAGTCGCACTCCGGAGAAGACCAGGACAGGTGAGTCTGTGTGAAGTTCGGGTCACTTTTTACCAACAAATTAAAAGGAATAAAGTGTGCTGCACGTATTTCTATAGTCTATTCGTGGTTTATTCACACTTTTTGAATCAAGTCTTTTGAAATTCGCCCCTTTTATGACGTTTTTAGTTGTTTCCTAAATATGGCATATATCACAAGCATTTTATACTTGTGATAACATAAAAATTCTTGGTTTTTGGTTTAATCGAGCTTTAACTTATATTTTATCTATGGATTACAATATTTCATTTATAATTATTTTGAATAAAAACAGTGGGAAAATAGGTGTGTTGGCAATGCCTAGTAAGAAATAGTCCTTATTAAAAATAGTATGTCTCTGAATGCCCACGAATGTGGTGCGTTGCNTTCGGGTCACTTTTTACCAACAAATTAAAAGGAATAAAGTGTGCTGCACGTATTTCTATAGTCTATTCGTGGTTTATTCACACTTTTTGAATCAAGTCTTTTGAAATTCGCCCCTTTTATGACGTTTTTAGTTGTTTCCTAAATATGGCATATATCACAAGCATTTTATACTTGTGTTAACATAAAAATTCTTGGTTTTTGGTTTAATCGAGCTTTAACTTATATTTTATCTATGGATTACAGTATTTCATTTATAATTATTTTGAATAAAAACAGTGGGAAAATAGGTGTTTTGGCAATGCCTAGTAAGAAATAGTCCTTATTAAAAATAGTATGTCTCTGAATGCCCACGAATGTGGTGCGTTGCCCCCTAGGTGTAATTTTCTAGACACTTTTAAGCTTTGTTTGTATTAGGCGGAGGTATGCCCAATGAATTAGAACACAAGCAGGGCTTCAAAAAAGTTGGATGTAACCGTGAATGGACTATGTCTGTTTCCTACTTAATTTTATTTGTTGTTTACTTTAAATATATGTATACAACTAGTGAGTGATAGTATATTTTTTTCTGGCGTTTATTTAGTTTGTGAGTTCCAAGAACTCCGGATGTGTTTATGTGGTATAAAATCCTAATTTTAAAAAAAATTAAATTGTAAGTTTTTATAATATGTTAATATTGTAGCAATCCCTTTGGAAAATCTGTGTACTGTATTTTGAATTTTGTTCGTTTTTTTTATGAAAATTGGTAAACCAAACTGAAGTCAGAAAAACTGAAGCAGCGTGAAATTGCTATGCAAAATTTGAAGATGCAGTCAAAGAAAATCAAATAAATTGCATGTATTACTACAAAGAGGAAACGCAGATATTTGGGGTAAAATTTTACCAGCCAGGTCAACTTTGTACAACATGCCTTTTTGAATTTCAAATGAAAACTCAAAAATTCCTTAACATTACGTCGTCCTTTATACAAAAATTTTAAGCATGATGAATATATCGAGGCGAGGGCTATAAATCCTTCGTTTTAGACAAAAATGTGAGGTATAAATAACCCTTAATGATAAAATGTAACCTAGATGATTGTACGCCTAGGGAAAGTATTAGTTAACGTTTATGTTGAGAGTAATTTATTTGTGTGAGCAGCAGTAGTGATCTGGTTTTAGCACTGCTATGGCACACCCCTGTCCCTTCTTTTACCGCCGATCCTCAATAAATGAATGGACGGAATTCACCTACGCTCGCAGGGTCAGAGATATAGTAAATAAATGCCTAGTAAGGTTTTTTCTCGTGGCCAGCCTAAAACAAGTTACTCATTCTTATCACCTCCGCACCTATGTCCTTCCTCGGTAATGCGGGGATGGTTTCAGTTGTTCCTTTAGCTGATCATTGTGTTATGTATCTTATCTCATCCTTCGCCTCTCTTGGGCCATGTAAGTTTTCCTTTTTTTTCGTGGTTACAGGCAGCCTCCTGTTTTGTTCTCTTTTGTTTGGAATGTATTGTTTTGCCTGTTATCACACACTCGATAGTTTATTATTGTGTATGACTGAATACTAAATTCTACTGCCAAGTTAGCCAGAGGACGAGCGTGGCGCTGTTGATTCTGCCATCCACTCTTATCCGCGTATCTATCCGGGGGTCATTCTCTATCTTCTAATGTGTATATGTTTACTCTTCTTTTCTAAGTCATTGTAAAGCGGCTCTACATGCTATTACATATACTCATCCCTTCGTTGAGCAGCAGCTGGGAGGGTGCTTGTAGACCTCATTTCGTACCCCATCCCCACGCAGAATCCATCCTTCGGTCTGGATTCCCGTCATTGAATTCTTATGTACCACGTTCCATTTCCAAATCTGTATATTTCCATTTTTATTCACCCTACTTCCTGGTGATGGATGCACGCTACAAGCTTCACGCGTTCAAAGATCACGCCGAACAGATAGAGCAGATAGCACCAACAGCCAATCAGCGAGCTTCTCGCCACTCCTGCGTTATCCACGTTGTCTGCGCGGACAAAGTTGAGTCATTTTCAACTTTCTCTGCGCAGAAAACGCCCGATGCTACCCATATTTCGGTGCGTGGTGTTCAAGATTATCAAACTGGCTGCCATAGAATATGTCTTTCTGAGACCTAGGTGGATCAGTACCCGCCATTTTGGATTTACAGAATTTTCTCCATAATTTTTATTATCGATTTTGCTTGTTATTTCAGGCATTGTCAAGGCATCTGGCATTATTTTGCACATTTTCTAAAATATGCATTGCTTGACTACTGTTGCTAGAATCATTTCTGTAAACGCCAGCCAGAAAATATTACTTATTTGTTGCTGGGATACTAGTAGATTATAAAAATAGTAAAGTTGTAATAATTTGACAAAACTTGAGAAGCAACTAGTTATGCTGTGATATGCAAAGAGTATTGTTTAAAAATTGTTAAATAAAACTTGTGGACAAATATATATATATATAAATTCCAGATAGTGGATACTGATACCACTTAGGGCTTACAAATAAATTGAAGGAAACACCATATTTCGGACACACCTCTACAAAATATGCAAAGTAAAGGAAATGATCAAATAATAATATTTTTGGGAAATCTCAACATAGTCATTGCGCGGATAATTTAAACCCGTTCAGTCACTACGTGTTAACGATTGTGAACAAGTTGCACATGAATGATATTTATGGCTGGTACCGTAACCAGAAAGCTATTAGTGCCCAATCTTNGATCAATCTTCCCTTTGGCTAATCTGAGTTGTGGAATTTTCTACGCCTCTTTGACATGAATGGTTATAGACTGTTCACAGTAATTCCCTATTTTTCTTTAGCACTGTTAAAGTTCTACTTNCCTATTTTTCTTTAGCACTGTTAAAGTTCTACTTCCAGGATATTCCTACACTTCGTGCAAATGAAGTTTATCCATTTATAGAAAATTACACCAACGGTAAAAAGGAACCACATTCGTGGGCACTCAATGTAATATTATTTTGCATAAGAACTATTTCTTACTTGGCATTACCAACACACTTATTTGCTCCCGGTTTTTTTTTCCAAATTAATGAAGTGTATGTAGGCAGACAGCGTAACATACACACACAAGTACACTCCATATTGAATCTTACCACAGACCTGTATCTTACCAAAGATATTTGCAGCTCCGGAACACTTGCAACAGGCAATATCCGTAGGCTGCCAACAGCATACAAGAGACACTAGGAAGACACAATTTAAAATTACCACTAGCTACTGATCAAAAGAATACTCTCAGAGACTTGAGTGGAAATAAATGTGATTTAATTGTAAAATAAATATTTCTGTTGAGAAATTATGAACTAAGTGAATATCTGTGCAAACATTTAGCAGCTCTTTTTATTTTCAAGATTTATCTTTGCTTTGTGTGGCCGTAACGATGAGTGTAGCCCTCTCGTACGCACATCTTATTTGCAATTCAAAACATAACTTGGTTTCTTCAGTTTCTTTAAATTATTTCAAAATATGCTAATTAATTTAATTATTCATTTTCTCACACCAACTCAGTTAGGAGAACATGAGAACTCAGTTCAGAGGATTCGTAGGCATAAAGGTACAAAAACTTTGACTAATTGACGATCTAAGATGGCGTAACGTAAGCCAGATTAATTTCTCAAAAGTAATTATTTATTTTATGGGCGTAGTCTCTATGTCTAAAATTCATCATACTTGACATAGAATAAATCTTGATTAAGCAGCAACTCATGAGATCTTTTGTAGTTGGTTGACTTAATTACTAGGATTTCGAGCATTACACATGTCTTAATACACCCACGGAGTAGATAAGTACCCAGAGACGAAGTGGATTGGCGTTTCCTTTGATGTGGGCGTACCCATTCTCTGACTGACTGCGCGAGGCTCTAGAAAACGGTCCTTGTGTCTGATTGGCTACTGCATTCCACGAAAGGCATCCAATTGGCTGGGCTGCCGGCTGGCGAGTATGTTACCATGCGCTGATTGGCGAACGGTACTCCTACACGTTGCTGGCTAGTGACGGCATTCAGCTGGCGTGTGCTGCTGGAGTTCGCGGAATATGCTTCTGTTCCACCTCTGTATGCTCACGTACTTTGTAATCCAGCTCTGTATGTGTTGTGTAGGCTGTTCACGGTTATTGAACCACTTTTGTAAACAACCTTTGGAAAATTCAACTGCCCCTGCCTGCATGCATTTTAAAGAGGATGGCAACTGCCCTGCGCCCTATACAGTTGGAAACGAAGGAGAAAAATTAGTTCCATATCTTAACGTTGAAGTAAAAGTTAGGTAAACATTTGTGAATACTAAAATTTTTTTTTGGCTTACTGTTTTTTATGCACGTAGGCGTAAAAATAAGCAAGTTTGTAAAAAATTTACTTTTGTAATATTTTCACAGTTTAACTTGACCGACGCATGAACAAAGTGGGCAGGTCTGTGGTAATGTTAAGCTATGCATGTGACTGAAGAATAAGTTACATGTGGGGACCGTGGTGGCTGAGCGGTTAGCCTGCTCGCCTCCCACCAAGGCGAGCCGGGTTCAATCCCCGACCGGGTCACTCCCGGATTCTCGCAAGTGGGAATCGTGCCGTACGATGCCGCTAATCAGCGGGTTTTCTCGGGGATCTCCCGTCCTTTCATTCCTGCACTACTCCATACTCACCACAATCACACTTGTCGGCTCTCAGTACCTCGCTGTTAAGAGCTGTCCGAATCTCTCCACTTCACTTCAATACACAATTTGCTTACAAGCATATCTCAAGCAGTGCTTTCAAAAGTACTCAGTTTTCCGTGAATAGCATATAGTGTAGTGGGTACTGCGGTCAACGAGGACGGCTAGTTGTTGGTATATCCACGATAAAGTGAGCACTTTTGAAAGCCCCGTCATTAAAAATAATGGTCAATAAATATATTTGATTTTAGACTTGGACGTTGACTTCCTATTGCGATATAATATACACGCTGTGTTTATTACTTACATGGAAATATTTATTTATAAATATGGTTAAAGAATAAAATATGGCTGAAAGGAAAGGGCAACTAGGACCTTGAAAGTGCTGAGTTTAGCGTGAACATCGTGTGCGCGAGTGTCGAGCCGCTGTGTGGTTGCGTTGTCCGCAGCGGAGGAGGACGTTCCGCTGAACCTGAGCACGAAGCCGCGGCGGGCGCTGAGCATCTGGTCGCCGGCCAGCCTCTGCGAGCAGGAGCTGGAGCGGCCCGCCGCCCACGCCGTCGAGGGCGCCCAGCCCACCGTCAGGACGCCCACCGCCTCCGCCGAGAAGACCTTCCAGGTGATCTCCCGCAGCCCTTCACTCACCCGCTTATCGTCCCGCAAAACCACCTTCTTATACACAGCTAAATATGCCTCTAGGCCCTACTTATTGCAAACTTTTTTTACCAAAAAATTTTCTTGCAACCCCATGGCTTAAATATTGTGCATTTACGAAACAAAATTTTTTGTAAACACTCGAAATTATTTAAGTAGTTCGATGTTTATAATAATCTTGAAGTCTGCAACAATTGCTTATTAAAATTCAACATTACATACACACATCCCACACCAAGTTTCGTGAAGTATACTCTAATTTATTTGCAGTTTAACAGAAGTTTCTTTGTAAACTAGTTTCCAAATAATTCCTCATACAAATACATAAAAATATTTACAGTGAGTCCATCCGTGGCTACTTGCAACTTTTCTGAAGCCCTGCTGAAGTTCTGCTCTCATAATGGTCCTCCGCCTTATGCAGACGAACCTNAGTTCTGCTCTCATAATGGTCCTCCGCCTTATGCAGACGAACCTTTAAGTATAGAAATTACACCAAAGGGACTACGCACCGCATTCTTCCGCACTCAGTTTAATAATATTTTGCTTGGGAACTATTTCTTACTAGGCACCACCAACACACATATTATTCCTCTGTTTTAACCATATTAATTACATATTGTAATGTATATAATATATAAGTAAATTTCAATTTAATCAAAAATAAGATTAATTAATTTTAACAAAAATCTAGAACGCTTATGTTACGTGACATATTTAGGAAAAAACGAAGCACGCCATAAATTGGGTGTATTTTTTAAGGTTTGATTCAAAAAGTGTGAAGATACTGCGAATAAATTATAGGAGGACAGGGCTTGACAATGACGTGTAAAGCTGTCACCCTTAGTAACTAGTTTAGTTCGTGGGAAAACGCTGTTATCAAAGTGGTGCTAGTTTTACATGTAATGTATTAGGGTAATTACAGTATTTATTCTTAAAATACCCCTTTGAATTGGTTCAGAACATCTTTAAATTTTTTGTGTTTACGTTATATTTATTCGATATTGAAAACTTAAGAAAAACAATAAGAGTCTAGTTAAAAAATTTATTACATGTTAGTACATGTTACTAGGTGGGCCATAGTATTATCCAAAAAAAGTAAAAAGTTCTTATTTGTTACTTCCATTGTATTATCCTCCACAAAAAACGCGAAAACAACACTACGAGTATTTTGGTACAGCTCTGTGCATGAACATCACAATCTATATCGGTCAATATTACTGTAAACTAGAGAACGTAAGTACATAAGTGTCAATACATNGTGCATGAACATCACAATCTATATCGGTCAATATTACTGTAAACTAGAGAACGTAAGTACATAAGTGTCAATACATGTCTTCTGTTGGTACCGCCATCTGGAATTTAAATTTTCTTAGTCACCTTTATTTTAATTCTGTCATTCTGTGTCAGCCATCTTGTTTATGTCTATCATTTGTTTTTCATCTAATGTTACTTCTATGACCTGGTCTTTAATGGCCGTGGTGGAAACAATAAGCGTAATGCAAGTTTTGGCACAAACTGTAGTGGTCACCTGCTTAGAGGCTCTACAAGGTAAAATAAGCACTTTTGAAATAAACCTTTGAAAATTTAAATTACTGTCCGTAAATAAACATTTTCTACAGTGCACCCTTACATGCAGGCTCCCAGTTAAGATGGCGGTGAATTTCCTTTCTTAGAAATTCTATTATTTCACTTGGATGACGCATGAATAAAGTGAGACGGTGTATGGGTACGTTAATCTTACGTATAGGAGTTAATACAAAACGAGGAGAAAAGTATATCCTTAGCAGGGCTTTCAGAAGTGTTCAGTCAACCGTGAACGGCCTATCCTTGTACCGACCCGCCCTTCCCCCTCATATTGCAAATTGTTCTTTTACTAGTCTGTCAGTGTATTTGAAGGCACTGTCCTTCAGAATGCCCGCCCCCTTTTTTCCCCAAATCCCTTCCCTCTTTTCTATTATTCTGCCTCTCAAGTGACCTTTGTAGTTGGAGATCCTATTTTCGGACCGCAAGGTTCCGTGTTCGGAACCCGGGTAAGCACTGGATGCACGTGCTATTCATAAGCACGAGTTTAGTTTTGATTTAACGCGTAAGTCACACCTCTATCATCCCTCTCCCCGGCCAATTNTGCTATTCATAAGCACGAGTTTAGTTTTGATTTAACGCGTAAGTCACACCTCTATCATCCCTCTCCCCGGCCAATTTTTACCATACGATAATTAAAGCAGAATGAAAGATAATATAAGCACAATATAATATACCTACCCTTATTCCTTAATACCGCTAAACGACAGACGAACTTAATTTGAATTTTTACACACGGCTGCCGCCTGCCGAAACTGTAGGGCCGTGTATATACTGACCCTCTCAGGACCACTTAAATTTACGGTTACTAGTGTTTTAAATAAAATGTTTTTATGCGTGCTGTACTTATGCTGAAAATGCACTTGTTTCATCTCAGCCTATGAAATATAAACTATCCTTTNTGCTATTCATAAGCACGAGTTTAGTTTTGATTTAACGCGTAAGTCACACCTCTATCATCCCTCTCCCCGGCCAATTCTTACCATACGATAATTAAAGCAGAATGAAAGATAATATAAGCACAATATAATATACCTACCCTTATTCTTTAATACCGCTAAACGACAGACGAACTTAATTTGAATTTTTACACACGGCTGCCGCCTGCCGAAACTGTAGGGCCGTGTATATACTGACCCTCTCAGGACCACTTAAATTTACGGTTACTAGTGTTTTAAATAAAGTGTTTTTATGCGTGCTGTACTTATGCTGAAAATGCACTTGTTTCATCTCAGCCTATGAAATATAAACTATCCTTTTGGGCCCAGTAATAATAGCCATTCCTTACCTAGTACAATTTCCGAATCATTCAACTACAGCGCTTGCCTCCCACTTAGGCGAACCGGGCTCGATTCCGGCGGTATCACACCAGGATTTTTGCACGTGGGAATCGTGTTGGGCGATACTAGGTGGGTTTTCTCAGGGATCTCCCGTTTCCCCCGCCCTTGCATTCCGACGCTGCTCCATACTCACCTCGCATCACCCTCATCGACTTTCAAGACCCCGACGTTAAGAGTAATATGTAGTGAAATATTTTTTTGTGAAATTGTGGTTTACGCGAATCTCTGTAAATAGAAGTTATGGAAATACTACTTTTTAACATTAAAGGTAAAAAAAAATTATCTATGTCCTTATATTTGTATTATATCAAGTGTATTCATGAAGAAAAAATCGTGAAAATGGTCAGAAATAGCATTTTTAAAGCTTGCCCATGAAGTTTCTTAACGTAGCAAGAGAAAAGTACGATTGCAAGCACGTAGTTTAATCTATGAGCTTTCATTGCGTGCAATAAAATCCCACTTTTACAGATCTAATTTGCAGAGTACAGCGTCACGACGGAAACGCTGCACGACTTGCGCGTAGGAGCGATGAGGCGCTAGGGGTGCGTGTTAGTGTCGCCCGTATTGCTCCCCTCTCTCCTTAACCCGGAACGCGCAGCTACATAGCACTTTAAGAGCCGTCCAAACCTGTCCACTCCACATTTACCTACAGCTAGGATCTTTAGTCCAAAAATAGCCTTCCTGTACAAAATTGTGTACACTGTTCTAGCACGTTTGTTCACCTTGTCCACGGCCGTTGACGTGTAGCAAATTGCCGACACATGGCTGGCACTGTACATGGCAAGGAATCGCTGTTGTGCTCTCAGAGTCTTTCCTGAGGGTAACCTCACATGTGGAAGTTTCCGGCCATCTCGTTAATGAATGATTGTGTTAAATCTACTGTCACAGAGCACACTCCGCGTTGTTCACTGGCTGTGAGAAGTAGGTACGCTCTGCACAAGCACACAGCACACATAAATGTAATGTGGTCGCTACGCTCAAGTTCACAAAGCGTGAGCGAACGGGCTCGGGCGTATCGCCCATCCGGCAAAGTTGGTTGAAGCTGCGGATGGTGTATTTAGCTGATGTACTGTGCGTGAAAGCTAAGTGAATCCTTTTAGCTCCCTTCACATACTGTCGTGGGTGCACTCGTTTATCTACGGCGTGCTGCAGATCAGGTTAAGTAATGGCCAGTGCTGTGCGCTGCCCGAAACTATGACCACACGCGCCCTATTGGCCGCTGCTGACGCGCCAGAGCATAACTAGCCGCTGCTTGTGCAAGAGGGCAACATAAACTGTTCTTGTACGCTGCAGTGTGTAAGCCACTATGAAGTGTGAAAAGTACTATTCGGTCTGTTGCAAAAGCTGAAATGAAAAATTAATATGCAAGGTAAGGGATCGACGTGGGATACCACTTATAAGTGGAGTGGAGAGAGTAGTGTGTTTAAACATATTTTCTGTACATTTTTGTAGCGTTAAACTTTTTATTCTTTATGTTGTGAGAGCAATAAATTTGATTTATTTTCATAAGTGTTAAAAATTGTGGGGAATCGTTGAAACTAATTCACTTGAATTTTTTTGATTACGTTCCTCTCATGTATAGTATAACATAATGGAAATAATTCCTCATCTAATTACTTCGTACAGTACTGAATTCGGTGCAAACTTAACGATGCCTTGAGAGTCGATGACGGTGAGTAAGTGTGAGTGAGTGAGTGAAGCGATTTGGGTGGCTCGTAACATCGAGGTCTTGAGAGCCGATGAGGGTGAAGCGAGGTGAGTATGGAGCAGCACCGGAATGCAATGACGGAGGAAACCAGAGATCCCCAAGAAAACTCATTCACCAGTGTCATCGTCCGACACGATTCCCACGTGCAAAGATTCGGGAGCAACCCCGCCGGGAATCGAACCAGGTTCGCCTTGGTGGGGGGTGAGTAGTCGGACCACTACACCACCGCGGTCCCTATCGCTGATAAGATAAATATTACGCTCAGTTTTTATTAGATTAATATAAACGCTATATAATAGCGTAACGGCAATTTTTGTAAACACAAAATTAAAAAGTCAGAAATAAATTTCTCTTTTTCTTTCACCAGAATGGTGTTGCCGTGTATTTTCCAACGAATGATATGGAGAACTGTGCTTTAAACAACTTGCCTGCACTAAAAAGAAGTTGTTTATGTAAAATAAGGATTGTAAGTATTATCTTTCTCAAGCTGCTATTTTTTTTAACATTTCTATTGAAGGAAAGTCATTGTGTTGACTTTTTTATGAATTAGTTTCCTGGAATACACCCTAACAATAATAGCACTGCCTGATAAGTGTTTTTGAAGATAGCAGTAGTAAAAAAGGAACGATTACGTAAGACAGACCACCAGCAGGCAGATTCAGACTAAAGAAGGCATTTTTGTAGTGGCTTGCTGATATTGTGCAGTCTTGAAACCAAAAATGCCGCATGTGAGTTTCATTACAGAAATGGAAGTGGCTAAAATAGTAACCATCTTGTTTCTCGAAATTTCGCGTCAATTTAACGTTATGTGTAACACGTTCTGTATTTCTCAGGACGACGTGGTTCAAAAGCTCCGAGTTCGATTCCTGGCGGTTTCGGTCATTTTCCAAATGCGGGAAATGTCCTTAAAGAGTGAGTACAGGGTGTGTTAGTATATAGGTATGTAGGGCTTGACGCCTTGTCGACAGCGAGGTCGTTAGAAGCGGAGCAAGTTGCTCAGACATGCAGGAACGGAGAAGGAAACGGCCGTAGTTTGTAGTAAGGAACCACTCCAGCATTCGTCTGGAGCAATCTCGGGAAACCATGGAGAATCGAAATCAATCAGGACGGCCGGACCAGGGATCAAACCAGGTCCTTTCACATTCACACTGCGAAAGGCAACGTGAAACCACACTGCACGTTAGGTGATTCGCGTTTAAATGAACACTTTTGAAAACCCATACTTAAAAATCATCGTTGTTGTGGACTGATGTTTGATATATCGATCATATTACACTGTGGGAATGTTATAAACATAAATATATTACTGTCGGGAAAGCTCCCACTTAATTTATTGTAAAACAAAAGGAATTTATTTATTTCCTTCCTAACTTACGAAAATATGCCTTTGAAAATACGCTAAAATAACGCCTTAAAATATATCAATAAATTCACTGTGTAAAACTGTAAGACAGAGGCGCGGTTAAAATTTCTTGGGCATGGGTAATTAAGCCAAACATTTTGTCTAGAGATACTTTATTATTTCCCTTTTCCTTTTATACTGATTTGTAGCTCCAACAAATTCAATCATCACAGCTCACGAATTCTTCTTTGTGAGAATTTTTTATTTGGTAGTGTGCCTCTCTGACTGAGTAGTGTATATTTATACGTTATTTAACGAAATGCGAAATTTTCAACCCAAGTTTTTAGTAAAATACAGTTACCAAGTGACGTGAATTTTAAACTACTAAAACGCGGCGAGATCAAAAACGATACCAACATTGTGCGCACATTTTAAAAAAAATGTTACAGAGGGCATTGAAGTTCATTTTTTTTAGGTAAAAATATTTCGAATTATATTTTGCACTGACAAATTTTACATTTGTTTCTGAAAACGCACAATAACTTTCAAAGAATGAAAAAAAATTGTTCAATTAAGAATAACAGTTAAAAGTAAAATAAATTAAGATAACAAATTGTTATTTTATTGTTTAGTAAAAGCAATTTTTGTATTTAAGATATTAACGGTTTAAGTTAGAGCTAGGTTTTCGTGAAAACCATTAAAACTGCAAGCTATTATCTTCCTCTTGTTGCCAATAGAGAGTGTACAATTCCTTCATAAATAGGGATGTGCAGAATTCGTGTTATTAAGCAGCGGACCTCAAATATGTGTACGTTTACATCGGTTTTTTCACTTTATTTGAGTTTTTTAAATATGTTATATGATTCTGGACAAGTAACAAACGAGCTATGCGTATGCGATGGTCCAATAAAGTGCAAAGAAAGCAGGAAGAGAAGATATGGTTTTTCGTGTGGCAGAAGTCAATGTATGAAAGACATTAATGGGACTGGAATGTTTACATAATTGTAAAATCTAACGTATTATAGAAAACAACGCCAATATTTTTGTAAATCTGCTGAAGTCACTGACTTTTAGCAAAATTGTAAACATTTTATTTTGTATTCAAGTGTTATTAAAAATAAATATTAAGGGGGAATATCAATGGGCAAGAATAATTTTATTTTACGTGCAAGTTAATTTCACTACCAAATTCCGTGGACATGCAAGTAGTAGGGAAAGTCNGAAAACAACGCCAATATTTTTGTAAATCTGCTGAAGTCACTGACTTTTAGCAAAATTGTAAACATTTTATTTTGTACTCAAGTGTTATTAAAAATAAATATTAAGGGGGAATATCAATGGACAAGAATAATTTTATTTTACGTGCAAGTTAATTTCACTACCAAATTCCGTGGACATGCAAGTAGTAGGGAAAGTCGACATGCGTTCCGAGTGTGTGGCGGGGAAAGAAAATCAGTTTTCGGCGAATGCTGAGGGTCGGAGTTGGTTACGTGTTTTCTCGAAACTACTATCAGGCTTCAAGTTGGGAATTGTCATGGCGATATCTGGGCCCGTATGTACGGGCAACCTTAGCGATACGCCGCGTTGTCGTTGCGACAACAGAGCACAGTTTGAAGCCATGAGTCGGTTAAAGCTTGGCGGCGATAAGGCGGTAATCGGGGAAAAAAGTGTCCGCCTTTTGGCAGGTTGTGCGCGCAACGGCTGAAACACAGCGCTTTGAAGACGTGTGTGGCGACATAAGGAAGTAGACTGAGGCGAGATTGGCGGGGTGTACCCATTCTCTTATCGGCTGAGCGAGGCCNTGTGTGGCGACATAAGGAAGTAGACTGAGGCGAGATTGGCGGGGTGTACCCATTCTCTTATCGGCTGAGCGAGGCCCTGGAAGTGAGTCTGACGTCTTATTGGCTTGCTGCGAGCTGCAGAGGGTTCCCTACTGGCTGAGCTGCCGGCAGGCAAGTAAGTTACCGGGCGCTGGTTGGCGAACGGCGTTCTGACATGTCGCTGCCAGTGACGCCATTTTGCTGGCGTGTACGGCAGGAGTTCGCGGGATAAACGGCTATTTCACCTCTGTAGTCTAGTTCTCTGCGGCGTGGTGGAGCAACACTCCCTTCTACGTCGCACACGAGCGGCTCTGCGTCGATACTCGCCATCCTGTCGCCGCGTGTGTAAACACTCACCTTGTTTCCGCCTCCAGCCGCGGTCAACATTAACTGTGCTAATTGCAGCCGACTGCTTTGTCGCTCCGGCCAGCCTGAAGAACGAGGGAACCGCCGCAGTTTCTCATCACCAGAGCTTAACTCCTCAGCGCGGGGAAGGTTCTGTACAAGCCCTGAGGAGGGGCTCGTGTCCTCTCAATGGTTTTTCATGTGAAGACGTTGGGTTGGTTAGCCCGCCGCCTTATAAAATTGTCAATGCGGACAAGGTGGAATGGAGAAATCTGGGCGGTTCTTAATAACGACGTCTTGAGAACCGGTGAGGGGGAAGCGAAGTGGATGTGTAGCGGCGCCAAAATACGAGGGAGTGGAAACGGAAGATCCCCGAGAAAATCCGCCACCAGCGGCATCTTCCGGCACAATTCCCCATCGGAATTGATTTCGGTTCGCCTGGGTGGGAGGTGAGCGCAATGTCCGCTACGCTACCGCGGCCCCAGTGCGAAGGCACAGGCGCCCACAGTTACTCCAGGAGCTAGTCGCTGACATACCCCAGCCAGCCCTGTGCCATAATATCACTTCCCACCCCCTGCCTGCACAGGGTAGCGGGAGGGAGGCAGCAGTGAGGCCGCTGCCTTGTAATGTCCCTGAACTGTTGACTTTCGAATATGCAGGATTTTGTGATAGCCTGGCCGAGAATAAATGAGGAAACGGGTACACCCCGACAATACGAACAAGGCGCCACATAGCTCGTCGACGTGGGCCCGTGGTTCCGTGTTCTATCGGAGTCAGCAGCTGCTCGCCTCTAGTACGCGTTACGTGCACGTCATGGGTTCCGCCAACCTGCAGCTATTCTGCGCGCTCATTGCCTCGAAACTCGTGAGCTCTAAGGCCGACTGTTGCTCGCTCACCATTTCTCTCGTCACCTCTACGCGCAAGGCGCCCGTTCAACTGGCCTGCAGTCTTTCCGTCGGAGACTCACCTGGACGCGACTTTTTTATGGCGCGGTAATAAAGATGGTTGTCTAAAGACAACTCTGAATATTGTATGTAGAGAATTTAGCAGATAAAACTGACTCTGAAAACATCCGCTTTAGCCATTTTCAAGTCCAAAAAATTACTATCGGGATTCAAAAGGGGANGATAAAACTGACTCTGAAAACATCCGCTTTAGCCATTTTCAAGTCCAAAAAATTACTATCGGGATTCAAAAGGGGAATTGACACTTGTCTTTGGGCATGACAGAGGCATAAACAAAAAGAGGGGGAATTGTAGGAGCTCCAGGTTCATCCTCCTTCCCAAAATATAAAGAACACATTAAAACAAGAAATAATTATAGTTATGTATAAGTAAAATGATAAATATGTAAACAAAATGGTTTAAAATTATAGCAAAAATTAGTAAAATAAAAAGTATGGGTGTCTACATTTACTGTTGTTCTTAAACTTAAAATTTTCACATGCGTGGTTTTATCAATGAGAGAAACCTCCCTATCACCAGGAAAAAAGTAAAACATTTCTGCCTACGTCACTGGCGCACGAAATAATTCTTAGTGTTTAAGCGCGATTGAAAGAACCAACCATTTTCGAATCACGTGTTTCGTACCAAACATTTGTCACTCACTTTATGAGCAATCCAGACGGAGTCCTTAAGGGCACTGCCTACCGTCTGGCAGCTGCGAAATTTAAAAAGGAAATCCCATGTTAAGGGAATTTCGCCTCAGTGCGTTAATTATAAATATAGGCCTTTCTTACAAAATGAATTCATCACCAATTTTTATGANGTATTTTTTTTTTTTTTTTTGTTAAACATGAATTCTTAAAATTCCTCTCAAATTGACTATGAATGTTATTGACACATCTCCGCTGAGGGAACTTCTCCCAAAAAAATTCGCAAAGAATTAATTTTTTTTAAATTGTCTATCATTAAAATTAACGCACTGAGGATAAATTTTCTTCACATGGGATTTCCTATTTAAATTTCGTAGCACTCCACTTTGTCGATGTGGTGCTGGCGGCTCGTGGTAGTGCCATGTCTGCAGAGCGTCCCAAACTCACGTTTGTAAACAGGACAACACCCGGCCACGTACAGCTCACGTCAGCGTCTATGCTCTGCAAGGTGTGCAGGTGCTTCCTGCCTTCCGATCTCGCGCCAGTTGAGAAACTGTGCGATGCAATTAGACGTGGGTTCAATACCCTCCTACCCTCACGAAATGAAGATGAACTGTGCAACGACGCTTGGTGCGCGATACCCCAGGAGATTATTCTGACGCTCATCTAATCGACGTCGCGCCAGGTTCAGCAATGCATCGCCCTACATGGAAGGTCTCGCTACTCACTGATCATCCTGTATTTTAACCTATGACTGGAGCCTTGTCTGTATGTAAAAATTAAATAATTCCTTCTGGATATGTTTTCCCATCTATGCGAGTAGTTTGGTCTGTCTTCGAGCATTACTTCGTGGTGTGGCATTTTCTCTGTCGGGCAATGTAAAACTGCGCACAGCACCCTCTCCTTAACCTGTTGCTAAGTTTAACTCGACTTCACAGCCGTAGTAAGTCGTATTGTAGCGCTTGTTAATTACGACTCACACTTTATATGACGTAGACATATATCGATACAGGAACATCTAAGATAAAACATTAGCAGCCATAACCACGGAGGTATTTCAACTCGTACACTATACAGCTCTTTCTTCCATTTGGCATTCACTTTTGATCTTAAGAAACACGTATTGTGTACTGCATGCATTAGAATTGTCTTGTTTGCAACACCTGATGCCATAAATTAATGTGGCTCTGAAAGGGTCGATGCCAAGTATTATACGGCGGGACATCTGTGAAATTCTAACGTAAAATGACAAGACAAAAGACGCTCAGACTGGTTTTGCAACACGTGATCTCTGCACTGACAGGCAAGAACCCTTGCCACCACACTATCACACGTCGATCACCTCTGAATGCAGACCGTTTTGCTGATGACAGGTAGTCAAGCAATATTTTATTTTTAGAAAACTTAAACTGCGACCACCTATTACAAATCAAACGCGCAATCTAGTTAGCTTCTCGTTTTTTACAAAAACTACTTTCAAGTTGAGGGCGAACTACTATACGTGTTTTACAAGCGTTTATTTTAAATAAACAAATAAGCAGCCGCAAAAAATAAGCACTAGTCTAATAAAAATTCAAAGAACATTCCTTTAATTTATATCACCCTTTTTCAACAGTTTTCTTAGTTTCGAAATCAAAGAAACACGTTTAAAATTCCTTTGCACGGTTTCTGACTTTTACAACAAAAATCTTATCTACTTTCACTTGCTGATTAAAATAATCAGTTTCGAAGAATATTGCTCCTAGCATTTTTCAGATAAACATGTAGTGAAAACAGTTTGCCAACAAGGAATGTTTATTAAATGTTGTTTTCCTTTTAGATATATTTATCGTTTTAGTGTTGCAATGTTTTAATTGTAAAGTCCCAGTCGCAAATAAAAGGGCACCTCAATGGCCACTCAGTGTTTTCCTCCCTAGATAATTCTATTCTAGAAGAATACCTCGTCATTAATACTCATTGTTCTGGAAACATGATCTGCAATTTCATTAAGTTATGTCACTGTACTACGATAATCGTGGAAGGGATCATATGGCCCTGTATGATTATAAACCTCATTTACTGATGTCGCTATTCGTGGTAAAGATAAGTCACAAATTCTCTTAACTCAACCAAATGTTTATATAATTGTTTATTAAGAAATATATTAAAAACGCATTCTTTTTATTGTAGACATATTACCGTACATTAAATAGTTAACAGGAAAATTATAAGGTATTAATGAGTATTAAACAAATAAAACTGTACTTGGCCTCAAAGGTATAGGAATCGAGAGGCTTCAAATAACCCAGCAGTTTGACAGCAAAGTTCCCATTTTACACTTGTGTTTAGCACTCTTGAAACATCTGCCACAAAGTCTTGACGTCCCTCATTTCATAAGGACTTCCGTGACTCTTCAGTCGGAGTGGTGTAACTTGCTTACAGTTAACAAAATATTTTAAACATTAACTTTTGTAACAGTTCGTATCCAACTGCAAATATTTTAATGTAAACGCTGGCATATCTACAAGGTGATGGTTTACGAAAATAAGTTATATGTCTAAAAGTTTTATTAAAAGTGAATTGTTAAAAAATGATGGCCCCTAAAAATCGTACATTTTTATTTTACGGACAGTGGTATAGTACAAAGACATGTGAATAACTACATCTTCCAATTTAAAAATTAAGGATTGAGTTTAAGGCAATATAAATTTTTAAATAACGGGGCGGGGCACAAATTTGGCAATAAAAGTAACTAAGTCGAGATCCCAGAATCGCTTGGACATAACCACCTTGCTNCGGGGCGGGGCACAAATTTGGCAATAAAAGTAACTAAGTCGAGATCCCAGAATCGCTTGGACATAACCACCTTGCTACTGCCTGTACGGGACAATTTAGAAGTGGTTCCACCTCTCAGCGCGCGAGTGTTATATCTGGAGCCACGCCTTCTCTAGCACACAGGCACAGAGTACCAAAGCACACAGAGGTGAAACAGCCTATACCGAGGACTCGAGCCGCACACGCCAGCAAAATGGCGCCACCGGCCGGCAACATGTCGGAACGCCGTTCGTTAATCAGCGCGTGGTAACCCACTCGCCAGCCGGCAGCCCAACCACAGCACGCAGCAGCCAATCAGACACAAAGCCTGTTCTCAGAGCCTCACGCAACCAAGCCACGCCGTTTCGTGTCTGCGCACTCGCCTACTCTGTGACGCAGAGTTGCGATGGTCGCGAAGCAGCTGAGGCCCGCAGCTGGCTGACTGGCCACATGCCCCGCCGCACACCCGCATGCTGGCGAAATTACCAATGCTGTGCAGACGATGCCTCTGCACCCGACCGGTCTGGCGGAGGACTTTCTTAACAGTCCAATACTTCGCACGACTGACTCACAGCTATGGTCCAACATTTCTGAAGCCCTGCTGAAGTTATACTTTCAAGCTATTCCCCCGCCTCGTGCAAACAAAGCTTAGATCATTCTAGAAATGTATGCCAAAGNCTGAAGTTATACTTTCAAGCTATTCCCCCGCCTCGTGCAAACAAAGCTTAGATCATTCTAGAAATGTATGCCAAAGGGACAACACGCCGCATTCGTGCGCACTCAGTTCAATTATATTTTGAATGATAACTATTTCTTACCATCCACTGCCCACACATCTACTATCTCCCTGTTTCAATCCATATTAATTGTGAATGAAATATTGTAATTTGTAGAGGAAACCTACGTATTATTTAAATTTTACCAATATTAAAATAATATTATTTTAACAGCTGTATAAATTGCTTGCGATACATAACATGTTTAGGAAACAGCCACACACGTCTTGCATGGGGTGGTTTTTCAAAGGTTTGATTCAAAAAGCCTGAATATACCTTTAATAGACTCTTTCTGGACAATTCTGAAATCACTCACAGAAAAAAAAATCCCTGCCTCTAAATGCACATGCTATTCAGAAGATCCATAATTATTATGGCAATTCATTCTGAAGTTCGGTTCCATTTATTTACGTCGGGTAAAAAGTATGACGTCAGAATTTACGTAAACTAGAAGTATTAAATACATTGGTATGAGAGTATGACTAACAACAATAGCTTATTTACTTTTCCTCGATGCCACTTGTTCGATGCAAGGATACAATAAGTTTTTCGCGAATAAGAACTTTTAAAAGTCCTTCCAAGGTTTTAATTTTCTGCTCATTTTGTATCATTCCGCTATTTGAAAATTTACATTGTTACGTACCAGTTATTTTTACTCATGCGTTGATGAACATTAAATATGGCACTGTTTGGAGCGTGCTGCTAATATTGCAATGCTTCCACTAATATGCCTATTACAGGATAATTATTAAAACTATCAGTGCCATTAAAATTGAATATTACACTTTCTTACGACGTTGAGACATGGGACTACTTTACGTACATAGCTAACAACTTCACTGATAGCATCCCTGTTAGTGTAGGCTACACGTTAAGTTATATGCAATAACGGGAACGGATTTTTTTTTGTTTCAAAGTTGATTTCAAAAGTACCCACTTAACCGCGAACCAGTTCTTGGGTCCTCCAAAAACCTTTATTTTTCCACATGTTTCGAGTAGGAGGGGAAGTAAATTAGGCAGTACTCTCAGAGACGTTCAGTTTAAAATTTTCGTATTTTTCCTCGAAAACAATCTTCCACCACATAGCTTATATATAATCCATTCACAGGTACATCCAACTTTTCTTAAGCCCTGCTAAATTTATATTTTCGGGATATTCCTCCGTTTCATAGAAACAAAGTTTAACAAGGTTCAGAAAATTACACCAAAAGGACAACGCACCGCATTCGTGCGCACTCAGTTTAATGATTTTTGCATAAAAACTATTTCTTATTAGGCATTACCAACATACATATTTTCTCTCCTGTTTTATTCATATTAAAAATAAATTAAATATTATAGTTAATATATAAATATAAATAAATGTTCAAATTGATTAAAATTAGATAATTTAATGTTAACAGAAGTATAAAACACTTGTGATGCATGACATATTCAGAAAACAACCGAACATCTCATACACGGAGTGATTTTTTAAAGATTTGGTTCAAAACGTGTGAAGAAACCGCGAATAGACTAAACATTTNGAAACCGCGAATAGACTATATATTTGATTGTGCATGTTACATGCTCGATGGACGTAACCGTTAAAATTACAATCATCGCTGTTAGGTGAGAGATGTCACGTACATTGAAAATCTGAATCAGTGACAAGTTCACTGTTTCAATCAGCTAACAGTACCTGACTGATTCAACAATCACTTAAGAGAATTTAACTGATGAATTAGTGGGAAAAATTCCAGTTTTCCTTCACTTATTGATTCAGTGACATTTTCCACTGATTTATCAGCTATTTTATTGACTATTTCTCAGTTACTGGTTTTTGGGCTGATGGATCAGTTAAACAACGTGTAAAAATGGCCATCAAACTACATGTACGTAACGTTGCCAANGAATAGACTAAACATTTGATTGTGCATGTTACATGCTCGATGGACGTAACCGTTAAAATTACAATCATCGCTGTTATGTGAGAGATGTCACGTACATTGAAAATCTGAATCAGTGACAAGTTCACTGTTTCAATCAGCTTACAGTACCTGACTGATTCAACAATCACTTAAGAGAATGTAACTGATGAATTAGTGAAAAAATTCCAGTTTTCCTTCACTTGTTGATTCAATGACATTTTCTACTGATTTATCAGCCATTTTATTGACTGTTTCTCAGTTATTGGTTTTTGGGCTGATGGATCAGTTAAACAACGTGTAAAAATGGCCATCAAACTACATGTACGTAACGTTGCCAATTAAACTAAAAAACGAAAAGAATAGGCATACATTTTAAAACAACACACTTTCGGTGAGCCAAAATAACACTTTTATTTTACTCTTTGTTTTCAACTGTGATATATTAGCTGAGATGGTAAGGTACTGATATATATATATATATATATATGTGTGTGTGTGTGTGTGTGTGTGTGTGAAGTGGGTGAGGTGTTGGTTCAGTTCCGACCAACCGTAAATTTTTTTATATTTTTTTTAATTGCGGTAAATTGCCCAATATTAACAGTAACTATCGGAAATATGATTATTTATCGTAATAATTTGACTAAATTCAATAAAAACTAGATTTAATTCATTGCATGCAATTGGCCGTCACTTATTCAATCAGCGAAATTGTTTCACGTCACTTATTCAATTAGTGAAATTGTTTCACTGAAACGATCAGTGGTTTTCCACTGATTAGAAAGTAGAATGTGGAATTGACAGCCTTCTTGTCACATCGATCCCCGTCTTCTCGGCGGTTGACTTGGCCCGTGGAAGCCCGGCGTTTACAGGGTGCAGAGCGCGCGAGCAGCGGTGAAGGTGTCAGCGATAACAGCCTAAACTTTTCCCCCGCTTGTCACCTGTCAAGCGCAGCAATCATTGCTCCCCCTCTTGGCTAGTGACAAAATACGTGCGGGCGAGCCAATTGACGTTCGAATATATCCGGCTGCCACGTCGTCCTGAAGCGCCTGACATGTCGTGTGCATGGGATTCCTGCCCGGTGGCGGAACATGGGGAAAACCCTGACTGAAAGTTCAAAGACTTGACGGTGGTGACTTCACTCAGATAGCGTAGCGATTTTGACGAGGCGAGCGCCCTTGAAAACATCGACTACGTAAATTAACGTATGTATTTGACCAAACCAGCCGACAGCGAAGAAATATAGATCCTAAAACCGCTATAGTCTATTCGCGGTTTCATCACTTTTTTTTTCTTTTTTTTCTTAACCAGCCCACATATGACTTGCTTGGCTGTTTCCTGAATATGTCGCTCATCACAAGTGCACTGTAAAAAATTTTCTCGTAAACTTCCTAAACAGTACTGGAAATTTTTAACCTATACAATGTATGGAAATAATACTACACATCGAGCTGCAGATATAGGAATGTTTAGCGTCGCTACTATGCAAAGTTGGGAACTTCCCTACGGATTTGGCTGTTTCCGGAGTAAATGTAGGCAAGCTGCTACAATGAATGTATAGGAGAAAAAATTTTCATTCCTTCTTTCTCACTAAGCGTATACACCGGTACGGTAAGTATCAGAATAATTTCTTAGAGTGTGTTTAATACTTCAGTTAGCATAATATTGCGTAATTTTTGGTTAAACTGAAGATTTACTTATATTTTATCTATAAATTCTAATATTTCATTTATAATTTAATTCAATAAAAACATTCATAAAATAGAGGTGTTGGTAATGTCTAGTAGGAAATAATTCTTACGCAAAATATTGCTACACGAGTGCGCACAAATGCTGTGCATTGTCACTATGGTGAAATTTTCTAGACTAGGATCAGCTTTCCTTCTTTGCAAGTGGCGGAGGAATATCCTGGAAGTAGACATTTAGCAGGGCTCCAGAAAAAGTTGGAAGTAACCGTGAATGGACCATTTCTGTGTTTCATCACAGAGCAGGCAAATTCATAGATACGAAATGGCATAACAGTTCCTCTGGCGTGACGGTGATTGGCGAACGGCTTTCCGGCAAGTTTCTGTTCAGTGACGCCATTTTGCTGGTGCGTGTGCTTTGAGTTCGCGGAATAAGCGGCTGTTTCACCTCTATATACTTAAATAATCTATCTAGTTCATGTATTTTCGTATCTCAGGGACTAACAATGCCAACATAATCACGGTGAAATCTTTAATTTTCGCTGTAATACTTCAGTTTACCTTCTATCTCCAAACATTGTTACTTTCAGGGTCAACTTTGTATTGCATTTTTCACTAACTGCCATGTAATTAAAATAAGTTATTATTCATAAATTTCGTTTGCTGTAATACTGTTTAATTTCAATTGGAAGATGCCGCAGATTTCATACAATATTCATATTCTCAGGAAGGTTAAAAAAAAGCCACAATTGTGGCTACAAATATTTTCATTTCTCGTGTCCACCAACGTGTAAAAGTTGAACAAGAACAATACCTATGACTATAAATGTGAGTATTCTGCTATTCCGCGATCGCACCGCGCAATCATCGCCAAATCTAGTTTTTTTTTTTTCATTTGATTCTCAAGCATAAGAACACAAACAGATATAGATTTCTCCCAACGGATATTATAAATGATGTAACTACAGCGGTTTATTTCCCGCGAACTTCTATTAAACAAATATATTTAAAAACAGGTGCACTTAGCGTACATAAAAATGTATAGGTAAATTGTACACATAAACAATGCCATTTCTCTGATATCCCTTAATAACATGTTTTTCATCCATAATCAACAGAAATAATTCCACGTACGTAGCAAAACTCAATTTTCTTTTAAGTATTTAAACACGTTAAATCCACGATAACGTGTACGCTCCGGTGGGCAGCCGAAACACAAAGCGAGCTCATTATTACTATGACTATAGCGCCGTACACAAGAAGTTTCGTAGACCAATAAAGTCAGTGTCTTCCCGAGGTTTATGTCTACCTTGTTGCTCGTCCCGTTTATGAATGGTTCATGCTCGGTAACATTACGCACAAATCAAGCAATTCATTGGTCACTAGAAGCCAGTGGTTCGTAGCTCGATACAAATCTAGTCTGACCGACAAATATACGTATTTGTCACATATGTAGTCGCAGATCACTGACGGATTGTCATGTTCAATAATAAAGTGCATTGCAGCACACGTAAATTTTAAGCCTGTCTGTGATTAATTGAGCACTTTTGAAAGCCCTAATTAGGATATATTTCCCTGCTATTCCGTATCTTTCCACGATATGCAAATTTAAAATTGCCATCAACATTGTTCTTCCGTATTCAAGTATAAATGTACAACTGTTTGGAACGTAAATATGTTAATCCTTACTTGTACGTGCATAAAATAAAAATAAACAAATTAAATAAATCCGGTGAACACAATTTTAAGCGTTACTGCTTAAATACGATGTCTAAACATGGAACGTCGTTTGCTGCATCGCTGCCAAATTTACTGGATACCTGTTGGCCATTCTTTCCGTTAAAATATATGCATTTCCAGGTAAGGTATGTTTTTTCATATTAGTTTTTAAAAATTCTTATTCAACCGTAAATCAGTTGTCGAAGCCAAAGCAGTTTGACCCGGAAAAACAAATCTTAATTTTAAAAAAAGTACATATCATATATATGAACTTAAACATATAGTACATTTATGTACGATAAACCTGAAATACTCAAAGTGGGCACACGTCAGCGAAGCGGGTGAAAAGTGTCTCACTAGAAACAGTAGTAGCGTACTGGTTACTTTTGTAGCCGAATTTCAGTGTTTTAATGGTGATTTCCGTCCGATCGCCAGTGAATCCCAGTAGTTCAAGTTCAATAGACTGAGTCGCCCATAGAAGAAATATAGGGTTAAGCTAGCGTTTCAGGTACGTAACAATCAATGTTTGTGTCTCAACATTGAAAAGCTATATTTGTTTTTGCCAGCGGAACTGTCAAAACCAGGAGACTTAGATTAACGTTAGCAAAGAAAGTATTTACATAAATCTCTACATTGGAATGTTTGTACACTTCTTCTGATAGAGTATTAATGCGATAAGAATGTACTACAGCTAGGTACAATAATATTTTTGTATGAAAGCACATATTTCTTGTAAAACTACAAATGAAAACAAGCATCTAGTCACTGTTCGATCACACATGACAGAATTGTTGGCAGGTCTTGGTAAGAAGCAAGTCGATGTTGGGGACGCCCGCAAAAGACTAAGTTCGCACATCCTCAAATTTAGTCTACAGATTTGCCCATTAGTAGCAAGTAGCGACTAATGTTTCAATGACTGATGTAAACGAACCATGTTTATAGAGTCAGAAGTTATTTATGATCCCCAGTGTTGTCTTCAGCGCAACCGAAGAACGCAGTATAAAACAGTGTGTCTGAGCCAACAGTTATTCCGATAAAGATGCAGGCAATAAGTTAGCGTACCCAGTAAACGATCACGTTCATCACTTATTCAGGAATGCCTATTATCACCTGTATCTCGATGATGCGAGCCTTGTAAAGTAGGCCTACTCTTTCCAACGTGGCGGCGAACATTGAAAATAAAAGCGCTCGAATCAGTCACACTCGGCTACCAAACAGCTCTGAAGAAAATTTCCCAGAAATTACTTTATGATAAAGCAGACTTAGATCATTTACGTCCAGTGTAGGAGCGAGTGAAGAGATTTCGGCGGCTCTTAACAGCGAGATCTTGAGAGCCGATAAGGTCCAGTGTAGGAGGCCACGTTGACTGAGTGGTTAGCCCGCTCGCCTCCCACCAAGGCAAACCGCGGGCTCAATCCCCGGCCCCGTCACTACCAGATTTTCGCATGTGGGAATAGTGCCGGACGATGCCGCTGGTCGATCGGGGATCTCCCGTTTTCCCCGTCCTTTCATTCCGGCGCCGCTTCATACTCACCTCGCTTCACTCTCATCGGCCCACAAGACCCCGCTGTTAAGGGCCGCTAAAATCTCTTCACTCACTCCATTTGACTTCTGTGTTCTTACACAATGTATGCTAATAGTATTTATGAGTTTTTGGCATTTGATAATGTAACAGAATTATACGGAGACAGTAAATGGACAAATTATTTTATATTCATAGGCCCTATTAGACTGTACTGCGCTGTAACTTCGTAAGCTTCTGTTCGTTTTATTTCGTCCACGAGGGGAGCTATTTTCCATTCTATCTGGCTACACGTGATTGGGCACTCTCAGAATTGTCATTATTGATCCAACGTCCCGTAAAGCGCGTTGAGCGATAAAGATGTTGACACTAAAAATTACTCGTGTTTGCATTCGTGTTTGTTGGTTCTTTTATACACGGATTCTCCGTCATTTGAAGGAAGCAATTATATTTATTGAACTGGTTTGTACATAGGTGTTATTATTAGCTCAATAAGAATACGTGTCAAATGAAATGTGGTTTAATAGCAATATTAATTTTTCAAGACCATCCGTTTTAAAACAATATTAATATTGTAAAGCCTTACTTATAATTAGGGATTATTGACATATATTGAAAAAAAAACTTATCTAAACTAAACACTAAAATAATAAGCCTCGGTTTTTGCTTTTATATTTACATGATTTTTTTTTTTGTGTGTGGCGTAAGCTGTTTACCCGAGAACCGCAGATATTTTAGATCGCAGTAGCTGTATTCTGATNATGCCTCGGTTTTTGCTTTTATATTTACATGATTTTTTTTTTGTGTGTGGCGTAAGCTGTTTACCCGAGAACCGCAGATATTTTAGATCGCAGTAGCTGTATTCTGATTGGCAGAGTTAAGTTAAATAGTGAGAAGTCTTCTTACGCAGTAATTAGCCAATGCTTAGAGACGCTACTATTTTACAACGTAAGCCGGTAACAGGCTGTGCGCTAAGAAACGTATATGCCAATGTTATGTGTCATTACACCTCTGCACATCCGACACGCCGTACATGACTCTTAGCTAGTTGTATTCGCGCAAACTCTGTGACCGAATCACACAGTATAGGCTATTCAAGGTAAAGTGAGCACTTTTGAAAGCCCTCTCATTTGGAATAGTAGTCAATAAATATATTTTTTTTAGCCTTAGACGTTAACTTTCGAGTGCNATTTTTTTTAGCCTTAGACGTTAACTTTCGAGTGCGGTGTGTTTATATACACTATAAATAGTGTGTGTATTACTAACATGACAATATTAATTCAAAAAGGTGGNACACAGTATAGGCTATTCAAGGTAAAGTGAGCACTTTTGAAAGCCCTCTCATTTGGAATAGTAGTCAATAAATATAATTTTTTTAGCCTTAGACGTTAACTTCCGAGTGCGGTGTGTTTATATACACTATAAATAGTGTGTGTATTACTAACATGACAATATTAATTCAAAAAGGTGGTTAAAGAATAAATTATGACTGAAAAAAAAGTAACCAAGGCCTCAAAAGTGCTCACTTTATCGTGAACCGAGACTAAATGGCGTAGCGGTTCCATTTATGTGGGCGTGCCCACTCTCTGATTGACTGCGCGAGGTTCTGGGAACGGACCATGCATATAACTGGCCACCGTGTGCTGCAAAATGTTCGCTAATGGCAAGGATGCCGGGGCTGGCGATTAGGTTACCAGGCGCTGTTTGGCGAATGGTATTCCGACATGTTGTTTTTGCAGGCGCAATGACGCCATTTTGCAGGCGTGTGCGGGCGGAGTTCGCAGTATAAGCGGTTATTTCACCTCTGTATTCTTAAGTACTCTACTCAACGAAGCCGTAACAGCACAAAGTTTCGTTGGTGATAAATATTTATCTCTACCTAAGAGACAGAGTAATTACACTTTAAGCTTCTATCAGTGAAAACCCACTCATTTGCAGTGAAATTCAACTACTCAAATCAGTGAAAACGGCTCCTCTTAGAATCGGTTGAAAACCACTTGTTGTTTCAGTGAAAAAAATTCTCTGACGAATAAGCGACAGCCAACTGTGTACGACTAGTTAAATATATATATTTTTCAACTGAATTAAGCCAAATGTTTGCGAGAAATAAAACACATTTCCGACAATCACTGTTGATATTGTGCAATTTAACGTAATTAAAAAAAAAAGAAACTCGCTATCCCCAGGATTAGAAGTTACAGTAGCCAGCTTCAACACCGTTCGGTGACACATTTTCTTTGAAATCGTTGTTTGCGCGTATTCGTATACCTCGATAAATAAATGTTCTGGAAATACGACTTTCTGCTATAAAAGATAACAAAACAGTTATCTATGTCTCTGTGTTTTTACTATTATCATATGAAGTGTAGTCATGGTGAAAGAAATTCGTGATAATGGTCAAATATTGCATTTTTAAAGCCTGCATATGCAGTTTCCTTAAGGGCACCGTCTGCAGACTGGCAGCTCCGTAATTTAAATAGGAAATCCCATAAGGAAATTTCGCCCCAGTACGTTAATTTTAAAGATGGCAATTCAAACAAAATGTATTCTTAGCAAATATTTTAGCACAAGTTCCCTACAGCGGAGATACTTCCATAACACGTATAAAATGTTTGCAAGGAATTTTTAAAATTGATATTTTACGAAAATATACATACTGTCTATCTAAATTGAAAATATACGGTTGTAGGAACCTTCTTATAAAAAATTCGCGAAGAATAAATTTTGTTTGAAACGCCTATCTTTAAAATTAACGTACTGAGGCGAAATTTGCTTAACATGGGATTTCCTATTTAAAATTCGTATCTTCCAGCCGGTAGGCAGTGTTCTTAAGTGGGATCAGTCCCCACCATTTTTATTGATGGAATTTTCGTCGTAACTTGCAACAAAGATTTTTTTTTTTTTTGGGCGTCGACAAGGCATAGGCATTGCTATGCGCGTGTTATGAAACACGTATTGCTAGACTACTGTTTCCAAAATCATTTTTGTGAAGGCCAGCAACAAAAAATTACTTATTTCTTGCCAGCAGTCACTAGTCAAAAATTAATAAACGTGGTAGAGTTGTGATTTTTTGCTAAAACTTTAGAAACTAATATTTATGCCATGTCGTGCGGACAATTATGTTGAACGTTCTTATGTGTAACGTTTGGGAAAGATTGTGAAAATCCAAGATGGCGGGACCAGACCCCCTCTGAAGCGGCAAGAGAAAAGTACAAACATACGGGCGTAGTTCAATATGTGAGCTTTCATCGCGTGTAATAAAGTGCCACTGTTACAGATCTAATTTGCGCAGTACAAGACCAAAGACGGAAACACTGCACGCCTTGCGCGTAGGAGCGATGAGGTACTAGGCTTGCGTGTTATTGTCGCCCGTATCCATTCCTTGCTTCTTGACCTTGGACGAGCAGCCATGGACTTCTCTTAAGCCAACGTTAACCGCCCGGGGGAATATATATGCGTGTGTGTGCGTATGTGTATGTGTGTGTGTCCGCGCCCGCTCGAAAATATCTGACTTTAAATTGTATACCCTGTCTTTATTTTTAGTTTAATAAGTTACATTAAAATTGTTAAAACAAATAGTACGTAATAATGAACTCATTTCACCACATTTAATGCAGTTTAAACCTTCAAACCGAGCGTTATGATGATTACGTAGAAGACGAAATGAAAGGTATAAAAACGAAATGAAAGACTAAATGTTCATGTTGCCTCATAAAATGGAATTACAAAAGACGAATGTGGCATTTAAATAAATAAAGTGTATGTAATGTACATAATAAATTTTGTTAGTTTCTGCGTTTTTATTTAATTTGATACACCGTGTTTAACTCATCGATCAGTCAAAAAACAAATCAGTAAGAAACAGCGAATTGAATATTTGATGAATCAGTGGAAATTGTCGCCGACCTCCCGTGGCGCAGTCGGTTGGTACGTCGCCGGTTGGCGTTGCAAGAGGTTCTGGGTTCGAATCCTAGGTAAAGCATAAGTTTAAGTTATGCCATATGTTAGCTTGTAAGCCGTCCCCTACAAGCCTCCAGGCATAACACATTTCCAAAGTGAAAAATGTCAATAAATGAATTAGGAATAAAAAATTGTATTTTTTCACTAATTCGTTTGTTAAATTGGTTGAAGTCAGTTGATGTAAACTGTTTTAACCCAGTGTACATAATTGTTTACATTACACACGTGTAGGTAATTTTTGGTCTGTACTACAAACTGAGAAGTTCAGTGACCAATGATCTTACTTGTGGGTGAATGATTCGCAAGCCGTCTTACTGGTCTAGAACATAATGGGTTCATATAACTGTAGCAGAACGTATAGTCTACAGTACGTGTCATAATTTTTTTGTTTGCAACACACGGAACCGTAAATTAAAGCGGATTTGAAAGGGTTACACAGTGAAATTCTCNTTTTGTTTGCAACACACGGAACCGTAAATTAAAGCGGATTTGAAAGGGTTACACAGTGAAATTCTCAATTATTCAGGTTTAGAGTGTAAGAATACAGAAATGAAACGGGTGGTCATTCCGCGATCTCCAACCGCACAAATAGCGTCTCTGAAAAGCAAAATGTTGGATCGTCTTTCTCCAATCAGCGACTCGCTACTCGCTAACCGGCTATCAAGCCAACAGGCAACCTTACTCAGCATGCAGTAGCCAATCAGACACAAGGCATGTTCCCAGAGCCTAGTGCAGCCAATCAGAGAATAGGTATAGTCTATTCACGCTTTCTTCACACTTTTTGAATCAAACCTTTGAAAAATCACCCCATGAATGATGCGCTTGGTTTTTTCCTAAATATTACGTGTATCACAAGTTTTTTATACTTGTCTTAACTTAAAAGTTCCTTATTTTTTGTTAAATTTAACTTTTACTTATATTTTATCTATAAACTATAATATTTTGTGTTTAATTAATGAAAAAAAGGGGAGAAGATAGGTGTGTTGGTAAAGCCAAGTAAGAAATAGTTCTTATGCAAAATTTTATTACACTGACTGCGCATNTGTAATATTTTGTGTTTAATTAATGAAAAAAAGGGAGAAGATAGGTGTGTTGGTAAAGCCAAGTAAGAAATAGTTCTTATGCAAAATTTTATTACACTGACTGCGCACGAATGCGGTGTGCTGTCCCTTTGGTGTAATTTTCTAGAGTAGGTTAAGCGTTGTCTGCATGAGGCGGAGGAATATGCTGGAAGTTGAACTTTAGCAGGGCTTCAGAAAAGTGTGAAGTAACCATGAATGGACTATACGCCCACATCAAAGGAACCACCACGCCATTTCGCCTCTGTGTACTTAACCGTTCTGTGTCCTGAGAGCTATCTCGGAAGGAAAATCGCGTATTGGCAGACCTCAGCGGTAAGTTGAAATGCTTGATACAGGAAACGAAGCGACGCCATCGTTATTTCCGATGTTTGCAGACGCACGGGCATGTGCGTTTGTGAAGGGGCTCGANCGAGGCGAGGTGGGAGGTTCTGCGCGCCGCAGTTGGCAGCACTGTTTGCTCACCTGCCGCTTTTCCGGTCGGCCTGGCGCGCAGAACAGGGCTCCTGTTTGCGCGCGTCGCGACGTCCGTGTGCGTCACGTGATTGACGTCGAGCGAGGTTACGGATCCGCTGCCGGCGTCGCAGTGCTTGGCAGATCGCAATCCAGATGCAGTGAAGCGTTAGTAGGACTTGGCGACGTATTCGGTTGGCGTTTAACTAAGCACTTTCGAAATCCACCTTTGAAAAAAAAAATGTCCTTGCCCCAAACGGCATATATTCCAACGAAAACATTGACTGGGAACCTCCCAATGAAGTCGTCAGTGAAGTAGGAAAAGTAAATTCACGTTTTCACGTCGTATTGAAAGTGTGGCTTTTAAATTTGCAGATATTTCAATCATCTGATAAAATTTTTATTTGTGTATACACGTAACAATAAAAAATCAGAATATTATTATAGCAAGAAAGGCATTGCCATAGAGTGACATTCATTTGTATTGTTTGTGATAAAACAGAAATAAATTTTGTGGCACGTGGTTACTACCACAATTGAAAATAGTGTATTTTAATCAGTAATTTCGGTAATTGTAATACATTTTAAGGAAATTGTTTAACTTTTATGTCCTTACATTGTTTTGAAATATTGGCTAGTGATAAGAGAATCGNTGTTTTGAAATATTGGCTAGTGATAAGAGAATCGGCCAACGCCAAATAAAAATTTTCCATTTAAAAGTTTTCTCGCTTGTTATAAGTCTACTAGAATTGTAGTTAACGGCGTTATTTGCATTTGTGGGTGTCCAAACAAACGTGGAATATCATAAATAAACTGCAATTGTCAGTAATTTCCATTGTGTGCAGTACTACTGTATTTTGTGCAACTTTAGATACGAGACAAGATATTACTGTAAACTGTTTCACAGTTACACTTCATCCGTGACGATATTCCATGTAAATATGATGAAAGTATACACCATCACAATAACGTAGATCGTATGCAGGGCTTTCAGAAGTGCTTCATTTACAGCTAGCAGCTTATAACTGTGCCACAGACTATAGGCTATTCAAGGAAAAGTGAGCACTTTTGAAAGCCCTCTCATTTGGAATAACAGTCAATGTATGTGATTTGTTTTAGTCTTATATGTTTACTTCCGAGTGCGCTAGAATAAATACACTGTGCTCATTACTTGCATAGCGATATTTATTTAAAAAGGTGCTAAATTATAAAAAAAAATGGCTGAAAGGAAAAAGTAACTAGGGCGTCAGAAGTGCTCACTTTGCCATGAACAGCCTATACTTAAGAATACGGAGGCGAATAAGGTGAAACACGAGCTCCAGTCGCCCAGGCCAGAAAAATGGCGTAACGGGCCCCTACATCAGAACGCCATTCGCAAATTATGTATAGTCTATTGACGGTTATTTCCAACATTTCTGGAGCCAAGATAAAATTCCACATTGTGAATATTGCTCCACCTCATTCAAATAAAGCTTAACCGAGTCTAGAAAATTACTCCAAAGAGACAACGCACCGCATTTGTGCGCACTTTGTTGTAATTACACTTTGCATAGTAATTTTTTATCACTAAGCATTACCAACACACCTATTGTCTCTATTTTCATTCACATTAATTACAAACAAACTATTATAGTTTATGCATATATAAAATATAATTAAAAGTTCAGTTTAACAAAAAATAAGGTACTTTTACATTAACCATATATAAAACGCTTGTTTCACAAGGTATGTTTTCCTAACAAGCCAAACANAAAAATAAGGTACTTTTACATTAACCATATATAAAACGCTTGTTTCACAAGGTATGTTTTCCTAACAAGCCAAACACATCATACATTGGGTGATTTTTCAAAGGTTACGTTCAAAAAGTATGAAGGAACTGCGAATAGTCTAAAGCACCTAATGACGCACTTTCCAGGAGGCAGCTTAGCCAATAGGGAATATTTCCCAACACGCAGTGTAGCCACTCAGATATGAGGCCTCGCACGGCCAATCAGAGACTGTGCACGCCCACGTGATAGGAACCACCAAGCTATTTCACGTGTGTGTACTTATCTGCTATGTGGCGCTATGCTGCTCTTTTTTTTAATATTTTTACCGGGAGCGTGCGAGACACGACGCAATAATTCCCCACCAATACCAGCTCGCGCACCGAGACGGACATGCACTGGTAGCGCCCGCCACTAACTTACATACGGAGAACGTCACATGTAAAAACCTACACTTGCGATCAAATACACTGAGAGATCAGTCAACAAAGTATTCGTTTGTATGGGGCCAAAAATATGTATAGTAGCCCCTTCTAAATATTCTTTTGAATAAGCAAAACTTGCAAAGCAACAAAATTTAATTTTGCTCATTTAACAAAGGTCACACTTGAATAAACAAAACCCCTGTGTTGGGCCGTAATAAATTAGACTATCAACATAATATCTTGTTGAACCAACCTTATAAATTTCTTTGGCCACTCATTTAATTGTATTCGTTCAAAAATACGGCTCGACAGTTTGTTTAAATTTTTTTNCTTATAAATTTCTTTGGCCACTCATTTAATTGTATTCGTTCAAAAATACGGCTCGACAGTTTGTTTAAATTTTTTTTGTGACAATTATGATGGTAACAGTATTCGGAAGTGCATTTATTGATACTTAATGATGGTATAAACATCATNTTTTTTTGTGACAATTATGATGGTAACAGTATTCGGAAGTGCATTTATTGATACTTAATGATGGTATAAACATCATAATAAAACAAGTTTAACAGGAAGCTAGAAATGTTTATTTGGGCACGTTGACCAATATTGGAAATGTTTGTATTTAAAAACACTCCGATTTCGTTGGTAGTCACTTTAGCTGAGGTCGCTAAACCACAGCACTCGGGCGCAGGTGGTCAATGTTCGAATCTCAGTCGGGCTTACTGATTATCTTTATATCAACCGAAACTGTTTAACGTATGCAGAGCTTAACAAATATTTAGTTACACTGACCAAATCTTCGTTTGGGGCAACCAAATAATTAAAACAAAATAATTTGGTTTCAACAACCTTTTTCTTAGTGTACTGCTTCCCTTGTAGCACGTCTATGATTCGCTCTTACATTCCACACAAAGACCATAAAATATTTTTGTTTTGAGTGGCCGTAATTCAGTTCATTATTGTTAGCGTTTAATTTTATGTGAGGGTTTTCTTTTGCTCCATTTTTTTCCCCCATGTTTAACATAAAATTACATTTTAACGAATGAGAGAAAAGGGAGGCTTCAAAAATTATGATAAGGGAAGGGGGGGCGGAGGGAGTATAGAGAGGTGAGGTGCTAAAATTTTTCGAATCCCAGAACAGCTAAATACACAGAGGCGAAACTGGCGTGAGAACCTGAATTCTGGTTGCGCACCGAGGCAAGATGGCCGCACGCCCTGGCAGCATGTCGGGCAGACGCCAGCTGAACCGACCCGGGTTGTCACACACCGCAGACCAGTCTAGAGCAGGCGCAGTCAGCCTTCAACTGAGCGCATACACCTCAAATAGATCATCACTGTTAGTTGATTTTTTCACTTGCTCGTTACGTAGTAAATCTTAGCTCAGGGAAGTGTGATATAGTCTATTCACGGTTTATTCACACTTTCTAAATCAAGCCTCTGAGAAAACACCCCATGTAAACGGTATTTTGTCGTTTCCTGAATATTTCATGTACCAAAACCGTTTTATACTTATTGTTAACATAAAAGTAAAACTTATTTGTGGTTGACTTGAACTTTTACATATGTTTTATCTGTAAATCATAATATTTTGTCTACAATTAATATGAATTAAAACTGCGAGTAAATAGGTGTGTTGGTAATACCTAGTAAGAAATAGCTCGCATGAAAAATATTATTATACTGGTTGCGCACGAATTCGGTGTGTTGTCCCTTCAGTGCAACTATCTTGACTTTATTAAGCTTTGTTTTCTTGAGGCGGAGGAATATCCTGAAAGGAGAATTTAAGCACGGCTTCAAAAAAGTTGCAAGTAACCGTTAATGGACTATAAAATAAAACTAGAATAGTTTTCGACGATGTCTATATTTAAGTACTGTTTCAAAATACTGCTTTTATTTACCTTTTAGTAATTAGCCCTATCATTGCAGAGGGAACGTTACGAATTGCTCAGATTAATGCAGTTTTTGTGCCAAAGACAATACCTCAAAGGTACGATCCGAACAAATATCAGTGCCAAAACGCCTTAAACTCGTCATTATTTGAGGAATACTGGCTTAAAAAATGTATCTTATCCAAAGAGAAACGTGTATTATTTCTGCGCGAACAGTTTCGTTCTTGTAATTACATGCCAAAGCTGTAATTCCGAGACCCCTTTTCGATATCGCTTAAGTGTGTAGGTGTGTCAGTTTACCAAACCCGTTCCTAGCATGGCAAACTGTCGGCTTCTGCAATCAGCACCATTGAATACGGCGGCGAAGTGTCAGCTATGCTTTCCAACTAGGGTCAAGTCTCGAAAACACGAGATAACTACGCGTCATACTCGACGTTATCGGAGACACGCCAAGCCTCGTGGTTGGTTGCGCTGGCCGCCTAATTGCCAACAGTTTCTGAAAACGTAATGAATATTTCACTTCTCATATAAATTCGTTATTCTAAGTGCAGCGAAGAAATGAGTTTTCTTTGGTATTATTTCTGCACGAAACACTCGCACGTACCTCGTTGAATAGAAATGGTTAATTCAACGATCAACGCTTAAGGTAGACGCATACATTAGTGTTCTAAACATTACTTATACTTATTAAACCCAGCACATTATTATTTTTATCCTATTTACGTACAACTTCAAGTTACTATTTAAACAACTCCGCTGTCTCTTCCGGAGATTATGTGATGGACTTAAACAAACAGGCTACACTAACACGTAGGTTGGCGTTACCGCGAACGCGATATATATTTTCCCCTTCGACATGATACTTTTTTGCATTTAATCAGAGCATGATGACAGCAAGCGAAACTTCATCTACAGTAATAACCTACTGTACATATAACCATAGTACCAAAAATGGCCACGTTGCATTATTTCAAGACTTACCGCAACATTTACATATTTATGTACCTTAACGGCTACCTCGCGTGGGAAGGTCTGCCTGGCAGGTCGAGCATCGTCTGGTTAGAGACACAGCAATTGATTTATTTCTTAATTGTTTACCAGCTGTCCAGTTATGTGTCCTTCTTAACTGTGTTTTTAGCCTCTTTTATGGTGCTCAAGTGTTGACACTAGACGTCGATAAGCCGAGACACTCGGCTGCAGATGGCTGTTGACATGAGTGGCGCTTCCAAAGACAAATTCCTAAGTGCTGCCAGAGATTTCATTTTTGTTTTGTCCATCAATACAGATTTAGTCAGAAAAATAATACGCGACGGCGTTTTAATCTATCTGTGGCGGCTTAAAATTTCGAAATTATAATCTGGTAACTAGCCTGATGCACAGAGTACATGTTTAGTTTATTTAATTGTATCTGGAATATCCATAAGCCAGCAATAAACATATGTAACTACGTATTACATTGTCGTGAGTCGTGTAAAATAAATGGCAGTCGATCTATATATTGACCGGTGTTGTAATATTCCGAAAGTTTACTGTCGTCTACTGTGGCTTTTTCAGTTAACGTTGCACTGAAATACACAAATACCGATGAAATGTATGGCATTGCAGAAATAGTCGTTATTCGATCCCTTTTTTTTTAATTGTTGGTGAGTAGGTCTGTGCAAATACTATGCAGGCTTGGAGCCCGATTGGTCGAACAATGACCTTTTTTAGGTCAGAAGTGAACATATGAAACACTTGTGTTATGTCTCAATAGAAGGCACTGATGTGAGGAGGGCCACATTCTCCAATACTATCTCTCTCTCTCTCTCTCTCTCTCTCTCTTGTTCGTATAGGTGTATTGTAAAAAGAATTCAGAAATATTTGTAAACTTAGTAATAACCAAATCTGAACTAATGCAACTCCAGTGAAATGGGAGGGGGGGGGGTGTAAAATACAATGTGGCCCCTTCAACAGGAAGCCATAGGCCAAAACAAAAGCATTAGAACAATCAGTAAAAGGATAACTTATACCCTACATTTCCAAGAAAGGGTACAGGTGTAGGGGTGGAAAGTCACGCATGCGTGGTTCAATCTATAACTGGCCATGTAAAAAATATATATAAAATATATCTTGTGTGATAAAAGTGTGAACAAGCAGCATGTGCCAACCAAGTGTTTACATTTGTTTCAGTGCAAGCAGTGCGGCAAGTCGTTCAAGAGGTCGTCGACGCTGTCGACGCACCTGCTGATCCACTCGGACACGCGGCCCTACCCCTGCCAGTTCTGCGGCAAGAGGTTCCACCAGAAGTCCGACATGAAGAAGCACACCTACATACACACCGGTGAGTGCCGCTCCACAGCTACTCTCATTTCAAGTTTATACTTATATCTGCTTCGCTGTTAAATGATGACCTTCGAGAAAAATCGCTAACCGTGACTGAACATAATTTTGTGGCAAATATGACTTGCATTTCTAACGTGGTGTTGGCAGACAAATCTTAACAAATAGTATTGTATCAACGCCGTATTAAATAAATAATTGCGCCAAATTAGTGACAAGTGAAGTTGGATTATTCTTGCTTTACATACCAGGTGAGTTTTACTTTCACGCTGATCCTCCTCCTCGTGCAAACAAAGTTTAACTAAGTAGTGAAAATCACACCGAATGTACAACGCACCCCATTTGTGCACACTAATTTTAGTAATATTTTGCATGGAAACTATTTCTTGCATAGAGGCATTACCAACACACCTATTGTATTCCTACTTCTTATTCATATTTTATTTGAATTAATCTGGTAATTTACAAGTAAAATATAAGTAATAATTCAATTTAACCAAACACAAAACACTTTTACGTTAACAGAAGTATAAAACTGTCATGATACAATCTAAATTTGAATAAGTGGAAAACCACTAATTCGCAGTGAGATTCAACTACTCGAATAAGTGAAAATGGCTCCACTTAGAATCAGTGGAAAACCAGTGATTGCTTCAGTGAAAAAATTTCAACTGATTAAATTAGTGACGTGAAACAATTCCACTGATTGAATAAGTGGTGGCCAACTGCAGCAACGAATTAAATATTGTTTTTATTTAATTTAACCAAATAATTACGAGAAATAAACATATTTATGATAGTTTACTATTCAAATTTCACAGTTCACCGTAATTNAATTTAACCAAATAATTACGAGAAATAAACATATTTATGATAGTTTACTATTCAAATTTCACAGTTCACCGTAATTTAAAAAAATATGTATTCACAGGGGGGTCGGAATTGAATTCTCACACCCTTACCATTTAGCTATCAGATCGTACCTTANAAAAAAATATGTATTCACAGGGGGGTCGGAATTGAATTCTCACACCCTTACCATTTAGCTATCAGATCGTACCTTATCATCTGAGCTACTAAGTCGAATTATCATTCAAGAGAGAGATATATATGTTTTATATTTCCTCATCGAATGCGTTTTGTTTTACTTTTCGTTTTTGGTTTCATTGGTACCATTAGGATTGTTGAAACGAATAGTACATATGAGTACACTCTCTTCACCACATTATATGGAGTTTTTTAAACCTTCAAACAGCGCTGTGATGATTACATGAAAACGAAATGAAAGACGCAAAAACGGAATGAAAGACTGAATGTTCGTGTTACCTCATAATATTGTGTTTTGAAAGATGAAACACATTTTAGAAAGCATTTTGTATTGGTTTTAAACGTTTATACGTGGTTATTTCACTTTATACGAGTTGTTTAACGGCCATTTTTACACTATAACGTACTGTTATTCCAGAACTGTGGCTTAAACTTTATTGTTACCCTTATTTCCCATTTTTTTAATGTTATTTGTGTCGATTTGGGTCTAGGTTCTCAGGTTAATCACCAAGGAATAAAATACAGTACAGCACTTGTACAGGTTCAGCCGTTCTCCCGTGAAGTTCATACATACGTTAATACACATANGGAATAAAATACAGTACAGCACTTGTACAGGTTCAGCCGTTCTCCCGTGAAGTTCATACATACGTTAATACACATACGTACGTTCATGCATACACACGCACATTCATATGTACGTACATGCATAAATACATACATATATGCATGCAAAAATGCATATATATATATATGCAAGTATATATACGCATAAATTCACACATGAGCACATACATATATACACGCGTAAGAACATANCATATATATATATGCAAGTATATATACGCATAAATTCACACATGAGCACATACATATATACACGCGTAAGAACATAAATACACAACTAAATACAGTAATACACATGCACAGTACATCCTCAGAGACATACAAATGCGCATATTTATAAATACATTTTATCATACGATAAACGTATATATATTTCATACATTATATACACAGGCCTACGTACATACGCATCTACATGAAATGGAAGCTATAATTTTTATATACAGCTAAATGTCATATAGTTTGTAGGAAAATGAATCACGCCCCAAAGCCCTTTCAGTGCAATCTCGTGTTCACAGGAAACCACTGTGACGCAGATAGCCATCGCGTGTCGCTCACAGTCACTGGCTTACACGATATGTTACAGCAGTCAGTTCACCGCGCCACAACCAGTGTGCGATTAAGGAAATTGCAGTTAATAGTGCCTGTGATATTGTAGCTCACTGCTAATGCAGCGCGTCGCTTGCCTTGTGTCAGAATGTCATGAATTCGACCCCTCCCNCTGTGATATTGTAGCTCACTGCTAATGCAGCGCGTCGCTTGCCTTGTGTCAGAATGTCATGAATTCGACCCCTCCCGGGCGAGCTCAGCCTTCCCACTTACCTACACACCATTTCACCTCACTGCGAGGAAACATCGCCCCGTTCAGACTTCAGTTGGGGATATATCGGCACTATAAAATAAGTGTGGTGACCACAACGTGTTTTGTTGGTATTCATCCTGCCGAACACTTTTGTGGCGAAAAAAAATAAAATTTTAGTGGCCACAAAAGTTTAATATTTACAACTAAAAAATTTTGTGTTTACCACAAAAAAATTTGTCAGGATGAATATCAACAAAACATTTTGTAACCGACACAAAATAATCTTNTTTTTGTGTTTACCACAAAAAAATTTGTCAGGATGAATATCAACAAAACATTTTGTAACCGACACAAAATAATCTTTTCAGTGCTCAAAGTAGGCAAGTTCACAGACACGAAACGGCGTGGCAATTCCTTTGATGCGGGCGTATAAATTCTCTGATTGGCTGCTCAAAGCTCTGGGAACGGGCCTTATGTCTGATTGGCTACTGCATACTGGGAAAGGTTCCCTATTGACTGGGCCATCGGCTGGCGAGTAAGTTACCAGGCGCTGATTGGCGAATGGTATCTCAAAATTTTGCTGGCGTGCGTGAAAATAGTTCGCGGAATAAGCGACTCTTTCACCTCTTTATTCTTAAGTACGATATATCGTTATTGAGGGGAGGACGTCACGTAACGGCAGAACATTGGTTGACGCTCTTAAGGGCGAGCCTACCTGGCGCTTGAGCTGCGCTGCAGTGTCTTTCAAATACACGTTTCCCAACGAAACTATTAAACGTGCGCCCAATATGCTGACCTATGGAAATAACGCACACTTCAGACGACGGCCGTTGAGTGCTTTCAAGACGCCGGGCACATTAGAAGCACCTTTTCTAGACACCACAACATAGCTAAAAGTTTTTTTTTTTAAGCGCTGTATCTCAAAGTATACGTGTCAGATACGTATAAAACTACTCGTGGGCCTTGCAGTGAACATTCCTACAGACTTTCCACCAATAAAATAATAGGGTCGCAGTCGAAAGTCCCGTAGGTACACGCAGCACTACGAGAACACTTCACGCCAGTTGAGAGCTTTGCGGTTAGCGGCGATGGCGCGCTTGGTGCGCGCGGCAATATCGCCCTTATCGCTCCCGCACTTCTCGGTCTTGAACGAGGAGAAAAGCTGCAGGTAGGAAGGAGCCGTAACTGCTCTCGACGGGCTGACCGAATGTAAATTTAACGTATTGGCGACTGGCATCCGTTTACGGATGACATGTATTCTGGTCTTGAAATAGTGCAAATGTTCACGAACGAGTGTAACCAGGAAAAATGGTTCCACAGGATGTTAGTAGTACCTCGCCGACTGTAGAGGTCACTGAACATCACTTATTTAATGGCGGTTTCTGATTAGTTCCGGTGAATCCCACTACTCCAAACCACTGGTTGCCAATTCTGTCGCGCCAGTCAGTAGCAGCTTCTTCATTGACTCTCAGTAATTTGAACTTTCCTAATCTACGTAACACACTAGGTTCTGGAGAGTGCACGTGGAGGCTGCCCGAACCAGAACCACGGGGCAGGAGTTACCAAAAATCACTGCTATAGACTGTTCACTGTAAAGTTAGCACTTTTGAGCTCCCAATTACATTTTCCTTTCACCCATTTTTTATCCTATAACCATCCTTTAAAATAAATATTGCTATGCAAGTAATAAACACAGGTGGTATATTCCACCGCACTTGGAAGTCAATGCCTAAGGCTAATATAAAATAAATTTATTGGCTATTATTCCAAATGATAGGGCTTTCAAAAGAGCTCACTTTACCGTGAATAGCCTATACAAATGTTTCATCGAGAAACATGCGACCTTAATAACGCGACGCCCGAGCCACATAGTATTTAAGGCCCAGTTCCACCTCTTCTGCAGAAATTCTTCGTTCTCGCGTCGTAATTTCGGATTCGTGGTAAATACCGACAATGTACGATTGTAGAAAATTTACATTTTACGAGTTGTTTAATATTTGCGTGCTGAATTTTAATTGTNAATACCGACAATGTACGATTGTAGAAAATTTACATTTTACGAGTTGTTTAATATTTGCGTGCTGAATTTTAATTGTATGTTATCTGCTTGTTGTAAAAATTCGAGAATTTATTAATAACATCTAAATATGTTCTTGGCATTTCATATCTAGCAGATTACACAGAATTAAAATTACTCACAAAAATATAAAACAAGTAGTAAAATGTAAATTTTCTACAAATTAAAAATACAAAATAACCAGTCACTTTAGTAGTCTATTCACGGTTACTCCCAACTATTCTGAGGCCCCGCTTAAGTTTTACTTTCACTATTCCTGCGCCTCATGCAAAAANTATTCACGGTTACTCCCAACTATTCTGAGGCCCCGCTTAAGTTTTACTTTCACTATTCCTGCGCCTCATGCAAAAAAAGCTTACTAAGTCTAGAAAATTACACCAAAGGGCAGCGTACCACATTCGTGCGCAGTCACTTTAAATAATATTTTACATAAGAACTATTTCGTACTAGGCATTACCAACACTCCTAATTTTTCCCTGGTTTTGTTCTCATTCAATATAAAATAATCATTTATTAATACTTATAGGTNATTACCAACACTCCTAATTTTTCCCTGGTTTTGTTCTCATTCAATATAAAATAATCATTTATTAATACTTATAGGTTATGTAAAACTAAATGTTCAATTTAAGCAGAATGAAGTACAGGGTGAGTATAAAAGAATACCCCAACTTTGAAGGCCTATCATATCAAAACTAAACAACTTACAACCTTTATTGACCAACTAAANTATAAAAGAATACCCCAACTTTGAAGGCCTATCATATCAAAACTAAACAACTTACAACCTTTATTGACCAACTAAATAAACCGTGGAACCGTGAACTTTGTTTACCATACATTCACAAATGTTCAATGTGACCACCAAGAGCGGCCCGAACGACTTCTACGCTATAATCAAACTCGTTTCACACTCTTGTCATCATGTCCGGTTTTACGGTTTGGATGGCGTCCGTAATTCTCGTTTTGAGGTCGTCAATGTTAGCTGGCAATGATGGACGAAATACTTAATCCTTTATGTAGCCCCATAGAAAAAAAATCGCACGGGGTACGATTCGGGCTTCTTGGGGGCCAGTGATGAAGTGCCTGGTCACCAGCTGCTCCTCGACCAATCCAACGTTGCGGCAAATTCTCGTTCAGGTATCCGCGAACAGCTAGGTGCCAATAGGGTGGTGCACCATAAAGGAAACATCAGACTGCCCCCTTCACATTGACGTGTCGAATGAGAGCTCGCTACCCCCTCACCACCTCAGACCGAGAGTTACGAACGCTATCCAAACCATTACACTGGACATGCTGACAAGAGCGTGGAACTAACCTGATTATCGNATTATAACTCTTTTAGATTTCGAGTGTAGGAGCGGAAGTCCTGTACGGAAGTCTCGGGTGTTATCACCACTGGGATTTGCACAGATGGGGAATCAATGTTAAACGAAATTACTTCTCATTGCACCAATTTTAAAGATAACTATTTCAAACCAAAAACAATTTGACGCGGCTTTCTCAGAAAATATTGCTATTAAAAATTGTTTTAGACAAATAATAATTTATTATTTTTTTCTTTTTGTTATATGTAAATTTTAATATTACATTTTATAAAAAGATATTGAAGAAAACCATTTGCAAGATGTCTTAACATAGCAACATTCCTTAAGAAATTTCACTCAGAAAACGTTTTGTTGGAAATTGTTATATTTAAAATTGACACAATGAGAAGGAATTTAGTTTAACATTGATTCCCCACTTGAAGTTGGCGGCTGCCGCTTGGTAGCAGAGCCGTTAAACATGGCGCTCTTCACCAAAAAATTAATTATTTTATAGTTGTCAAAATACCGTTTTCCCTCGCAAAGATTTTTTCAATCGCATAGTTTTTGCCTCCAGGAATGTCAAAATCACAATTTTAGTGTTTTTTTCAAATGTACGAATAAAATAAACGAAAACATTTACGAAAGTATGTAGAGAAAATTTAAGAAGGGTCACTAAAAGGTGTTTTCAAAGTATGCTAGCATTTTTTTTAAATCGTATACTGGTACAAAAAAAATTGGAAAATTTTCTTATTTTAAGTAATTTTTAAGAATTGCGTTAACATTTAATAGCATGACTTTAAATTTTTTTAAGTAACGCATAGTTTATTATTATAATGTGAGTTATTTCATTTCGTTAAGTGGTTAAGTTTTTAATATTTATACATCACGAAAACAATAAAAAAAATTTTTTTGTCATGTCATTGTGCAAAAATTATGCCGTCTAAAATTTTTTTACACTAGGAAATTTCCCTTGTAAATAAAATCTACAAGTTGAACAGTATTTCGTACAAAAATAACAATACTTTTTTTGTGACAAGCGTCCTTAAATATTTCATTATCATTTAAGGCAGTTTCTTATAGTCACAAGACAAGAATTATACGTTATTTAAAATTGGAANGGCCAGCAAGACGTTGGGACGCCTTTCGCCAATCAACTCCTGATAACTTACAAGCCCAGCTACTTCCTAAGCACGCAGTAGCCAATCAGACAAAGGCCCGTTCCCTGATCCACGCGCAGCCAATCAAAAAATGGGTTCGCCCACATCAAAGGAACAGCCACGCCATTTCGTCCATAGACTAAAGCTGTAGTAGACCGACCTCGCTGGCTACACACAACCAATCTCCTTGTCCCAACAATGAACTGCTTTTCTGCCAATACGAAAAGCAAAAACGATGTGTATTTAATTTGAGTTTTAGAACACCGTTTAGTAAACAAGTGCTTTGAGATGTTTGTATACTTCCTCAAACTAATTTTNATTTAATTTGAGTTTTAGAACACCGTTTAGTAAACAAGTGCTTTGAGATGTTTGTATACTTCCTCAAACTAATTTTTAATACAGTTCGTTTAAATTCAAACTGGTAAAAGTATTTTATTATAAAAGTGCTTGTCATTTAAAAGTTAAGATATAAACAAACACGTTCATCACTGTTGACCATGTGATTTTGACAGTTGTGTTCCTTTGGGGTAGGTCAAAATTGGGTACATGNATTTAATTTGAGTTTTAGAACACCGTTTAGTAAACAAGTGCTTTGAGATGTTTGTATACTTCCTCAAACTAATTTTAATACAGTTTGTTTAAATTCAAACTAGTAAAAGTATTTTATTATAAAAGTGCTTGTCATTTAAAAGTTAAGATATAAAAAAACACGTTCATCACTGTTGACCATGTGATTTTGACAGTTGTGTTCCTTTGGGGTAGGTCAAAATTGGGTACATGCGCAGAAACCGAATAAGCTGTCTACCTAATCTTTAGTCTATGATTTCGTCTCTGTATAATTGCCTACTCCGTGTCCAAGCCACACACTAAGCCCGAATCAGTGATATCAATCAGTGAAATAACATTCGCTGAAAGTCAGTTGGTAAGCTATTTCCGATTGGCGAATCAACAAAATGAGCTGGGAACAAGTAACTTATGGTAGTGGAGTTCTCGACATTCAGGGAGAATCACAAATAAATTAATGAAATTCAACCATCATATTAATTAGTAATCTGTCAGTGATTGTCAGCAGCTCAATTTTCACTGATTTCACTGATTTGGCTCAATTATAACTCTTTTAGATTTCGAGTGTAGGAGCGGAAGTCCTGTACGGAAGTCTCGGGTGTTATCACCACTGGGATTTGCACAGATGGGGAATCAATGTTAAACGAAATTACTTCTCATTGTACCAATTTTAAAGATAACTATTTCAAACCAAAAACAATTTGACGCGACTTTCTCAGAAAATATTGCTATAAAAAATTGTTTTAGAAAAGTAATTATTTATTATTTTTTTCTTTTTGTTATATGTAAATTTTAATATTACATTTTAGAAAAAAAATATTGAACAAAACCATTTGTAAGATGTCTTAACATAGCAACATTACTTAAGAAATTTCACGCAGAAAACGTTTTGTTGGAAATTGTTATATTTAAAATTGACACAATGAGAAGGAATTTAGTTTAACATTGATTCCCCACTTGAAGTTGGCGGCTGCCGCTTGGTAGCAGAGCCGTTAAACATGCCGCTCTTCACCAAAAAATTAATTATTTTATATTTGTCAAAATACCGTTTTCCCTCGCAAAAATTTTTTTAATCGCATAGTTTTTGCCACCAGGAATGTCAAAATCACAATTTTAGTGTTTTTTCAAATGTACGAATAAAATAAACGAAAACATTTACGAAAGTATGTAGAGAAAATTTAAGAAGGGTCACTAAAAGGTGTTTTCAAAGTATGCTAGCATTTTTTTAAAATCGTATACTGGTACAAAAAATTTTTGAAAATTTTCTTATTTGAAGTAATTTTTAAGAATTGCGTTAATATTTAATAGCATGACTTTAAACTTTTTTTAAGTAACACATAGTTTATTATTATAATGTGAGTTATTTCATTTCGTTAAGTGGTTAAGTTTTTAATATTTATACATCACGAAAACAATAAAATTTTGTTTTTTTGACATGCCATTGTGCGAAAATTATGCCGTCTAAAATTTTTTTATACTAGGAAATTTCCCTTGTAAATAATATCTACAAGTTAAACAGTATTTCGTACAAAAATAACAATACTTTTTTTGTGACAAGCGTCTTTAAATATTTCATTATCATTTAAGGCAGTTTCTTATAGTCACAAGACAAGAATTATACGTTATTTAAAATTGGAANTTTAAATATTTCATTATCATTTAAGGCAGTTTCTTATAGTCACAAGACAAGAATTATACGTTATTTAAAATTGGAAGTTTATGTGAATGAGTAAATTATCATAATTCAAGACTGGACGAAAGAAAACCTTGTGCTGTAATCGAGTATGCTACGTAGAATTCTTTGCTGTCCCATCCTTCTCCTTGAATTCTGAAGTGAACTAACAAAATAAAACACGTCTTTCAATATTTAATTTCCAACGGCTTGGTGAACTGCCTTTTATAAAAATGCGTAGATGAAAGGAAACAAATTTTGCCCAATATTTTCGTTAGAATTACAAATTTTCTATTGTTTCAAGAGCAAGGAATCCGTCTTCTTTTGATTAACTCCTTCAGCCTTTCCTGTATTTGATGTAATATTTAACCTTCAAAACGCCCTTGATTGAAGGTTTAAGATCTAAGGCTTTAAGTGATATTAAATTCTCTTGGCCTCTTTAATTAAATATTCCGTTTTGCTGGTAAGTCGAGCAACATACTTTGATTCATTGAGCTCATAAATATGATAGCCAGCGCATTTCTTGGAAAATTCATATCACTTTATTGCAGTAATTAGTCACCGCTACGTGAATTTTTAATGGCTGCCGCTTTCATGTATATCCAGATCGATGTTGATGACCATTTCTCTGGAAATCATGCATTCAGAGCTCATTTTGTGATCTCTAGAAGCGACGAAACTATAAATATATTTTAGAGGCATACTGTTGACCAAATTAAAAATGAATAGAGCTGAATTTTGTTNTTAAACATACGTGTTATAAACCCATGCGTACTGACAAGTATGTGCGTATTCGAGAATAAACACAAAAGTCTCCATGTTCTTGCATAAAATATCCAAGAAAGCAATAAACAGCACGGGAAAAATTTTACATTCACGTTTCCTGCTTAGTGGAAACGATGTCATACAAAGTAAGTTTATTTCAACTTGAACATGGTCTGCTAAATATTATAGTTTGGTACTATAATACATGAACCACGAGGGAAATATTTTTATTACAAACAAAATATCAGCCTTCCGAAGAGTCTTCAAGTAAACTAGTACTATAAACTCTTGCATACTAGCAACTTAAGATACTCATTTTCGTTTATTTATATATTGCCAAAATATTTTTGGAGAATAAATGCTAATGTCCCAAACGTGTTTCTGAGGAATCTAAAAAATCTTTACTATATGTTTTAGCATAGTTTCAAAAGTTATATTTCCAGGGAAAATGCGAGAACTAACGCGTTAATTTGCAATAAACAGTTCGTTATCGTGATACGTTTTATACAATAATTGATAAAATGCTAAATAACCATTGCACGTATCAAAGACAATCTGAAACATGCTCGCTTTAAGTTCGTTACGAGAGAATAAAATAGGTACTGGATATTTGTCAAAAACTTCCGCCAGACTTGAAGAAAACAAAGTCATAGTGGAGCGAGAAAAATCGGTAGCAGCGAGAGAGGAAATGCAACTATGGCCCTGCCGAGGAGATAATAATCCAGAGACTAAATAAGCCGAGTTTATGCTAACTATGTCGCCAGTCAACAAGTAGTATATAAGAGGCGTGGACTATGCGTAGTCTAACAACAAGCCAACCTGCAGAAAGAAAACTCCTCTGTCCCTTTCAGTGAAATTAACACGGATTAATTTTGCGGAAACGGCCACTGCTTGAGTGTGTACGTGACTCTGAAGTCCCGAATGGTGCCTTTTTATAGCACGAAATGGTAGAGTATTTAACAATAATTACTCTTTGACCACTGGAATACAGCACAGATAATTTTTTTTTATCGTTGCCAGCCAAAGGACGGTCACGCTTTTTCTAATCACCCTTGCATCTATGCCCTTTCTGGGTAATGCGAGGACATAGGATGCCCCATATTTTATATGATGTACTTTTACATTGTCCTCTTTGTGGATTACACGCACACACACACACACACACACAAAGTATATAAGTACACAGAGACAAAATGGCGTGGCGGTTCGTTTGATGTGCGCAGCACACATTGGCTGCGCGAACCTCTGGGAACAGGCCCTGTGTTTGATTGGCTACCGCTTGCTGCGAAAGGTTCCCTTATTGTGTGGGTTGCCGTGTTGCAAATAAGTTACCAGGTGCTGGTCGACGACCGGCGTTCCAACATGTTGCCGGCCAATGACGTCGTTTTACTGGCATGCACAGCTGGCGCTCGTTCGCGGAATATGCACCTGTTTCGCCTCTGTAGGGAGCACTTCCAAAAAATATGAACACTATGGACTGTTCGCGGTCCACTGATCACTTTCGAAAGCCCTGCTTAAGATGTTCTTGTATGCACATTGTGTATTCTTCCACCACATGTAAAATTAATATTGCCGTGGAATGGATCACTTTATTTATGCATCGGTCTTGTGAAATTCTAAAATTATTGAAAAGTAAATGTTTTAATAGTTTGCTAATTTTAACACTTATAAGCATTTAAAAACAGGAAAAAAAAAGAAATGGTTTCAGTATTTACAAATGTTTACCAAACTTTCTAATTCATCGTTCAAACATGGAACTAGTTTCCCTCTGTCGTTACCAACTTTACTGGGCGCGTGTCGGTCAGTGTGTCCGTTAAAATATATGCAATTACGGGACGTAACATTTTTCCAAAGTTTATTTTAAAACGCTCACCTAACTGTGAATAGCCTTTAGCAGGGTTAGTTAAATTATTTCAGCAAAGATCAATCATATTATTGTATTCTTAAGTACTCTGTGATACTCTCACGCGGAGTTCGTTCAACAAAAATAAAAGCCAAGTTAAAAACTATATTTATGTGCTTAGACGGTGGGCAGTTATTATCCCCTGTCCTAGCCTAGTCAAACCTGGTGTACACAGTTGCGCACGAAACGCGTAAGCAGTTTATCTTTGACCGGTAACTATACTGCACCTACACTACGACGCTCTGTACGCAATGACCTTTCCTACGGGTAACTGATTCACAAACTTTAGGTTATGACTGTTTTATGCTACCATGGCCGAACCCAATGCCCACAGCATATTCTTTGTGATAACGAAATAATTTTTCTGTTTAGCTTACGTACAGAATGCATAAAAAATTGTTTCTTATTTAGGATACTTGAAGCCGTGTCTGAAAGGGCTATAAGACCTTATACGACTTTCTTTACGTAATTGGTTACACGCCAGCTTATAGTGTGGTTTCTTGCCTTCGAAATGCGATTGGAATACGGATCTGCGTGCACATTTTAGGGATGAAATGTTCTGTTTATCATTTTAAGTTGTTCATGTCAACTGTACCTACTAAAATACTTTCCATGTTTCAGCATAATGTATATTTTTATTATATGATATCAAAGAAGTGCCTGTAAAAACTGCGCAAAATGAAGTTAATAATTTTAGCAGACAAATCAGTAGAACTATGGATATTCAAAATATTTAACTTAAGTTAATAAAATTAAAAATTTTATGTTGATTACATTTTTTGCTACTGTTCAAAATATTTTTTTTTCTTGTCATAATGTTATGAAGAAATTTCTTCTGGATTGAGTGAGTGTTCGTCTAGTTTGATTTAAAATTTGACAGTAAAATTTAAATTTTTTACTTCATGAAGTTAGACACTAATTGCAGGTGAAACAAGTAATGGATTTCAAAGAAAATGGTTCGTGACGTTCTTACCACTTATGGAAACATATTAATTTACATGAGACGCTCAGTTACAAAAACTGTTAAACGTCTATGCGGCACAATTTAATATAAAATTTTTCATACATACGATATAAGAAGTGTTGACAGCTTACTATTCTCGTAGTTTTGTATTTTCACCAAATTGCCATTTATATAATGACACAAAATATTAAATATCCTAAAATCACAGAAAAAAGTATTTGGCTCTTGGATGTCGTTAAGTCGCTCAGCAAAACCCCCCCTCCCCCCTCGTGGCACAGCTAGCCGAAATGCACACCTGCAGGTGTGTTCATAAATACTAATTCAAATTTAACATTTACACATATTAAAATCAGTTTTCTATAAACCAACGCGAAACCCGCCAAATTCCTTCTTCGCCTGCAGCCATAACTCACATCATCAGCTAACAAGGCAAACCGTGTTCTATTACCGACGTCCTCAGCCGGATTTTCCATGTGGGAAACGTGTCGGACGTTGCCGTTGGCCGGTGATGTCTTTTCAGGGCACTCCTGTTTATCCCGCTCTTGCATTCCGCCGCAGCTACATGTTTACCTCATTTCGTCTTCGCCGGAGCTCATGACCTCGCTCTTGAGCAACGACTAAAACGTTTCAGCTATTTTCCTCAGGAAGTAGTACAGTAGTAGCTATAACACAATAGCATTCCTTGACAACACATAGCAACTCGGGACTGCTCAGGAATACTAGCATGCAGGGAGTGGTACAAATTACTACAAATTGAAAGCTTATTCGTTCACGCAAAGTTTCTGTTCGTGGGGACAATCTCCGTTTAGCTGGCATACGGTTGATTGAACACTTGAATAATTGACCTTCTAAAAGAAAATTCCTGCCTTTACCTGCAATTATTTTTTTTTCTAAGTAAATGTTGGCTATTTGTGGATNTGACCTTCTAAAAGAAAATTCCTGCCTTTACCTGCAATTATTTTTTTTTCTAAGTAAATGTTGGCTATTTGTGGATCCTTGCGGTAATGTTGACAACGAGATATGAAATGCAGTGTTGCGGATCGAAGTATTTCTAACAGCGTAACTGATAACTAGAGACCCGTAAATGTCACGAGTGCATTTGACGGCTAAGCTACACTGGACAGTTATGCATGCATCCAAGGAGCTGTCACTTGTTCATTGGCTGGTACCTTCGCGGTGAGTACATTTTCCTCCTGTATACTAGGCTGCACGTCAATCGCTCGGTCTCTTTCTACGTGTGCATTACTGGCTGACAGTTCTGCAGGAAGTGTCAAGGAACAAGTGGCCCAGTCACAGAATTACCGATAAATTACAAGTGTATGTAAGTCAATCCTAGTTCTCGCTTGAACTCGCACCGAGAAAAAAAAAATGGTCGTAGAAACTATCTAGATTGTTAAAAGAGGGACACCCATCTGTTTTGTTGTAGGTACCATCTAAATATTGTTATCATAGATAGTAATACAAACAGAACTGTTAGTTGTATTCCTGTCTGTGATTGTATTTGCTACTGTACATATGTATGGTTACTACTGCGTTTATAATACCTACAAAGCTGACAGCACATCCAACAAAACAACTGCAAAAATATTTGAATTGTTCCCACAACAATCAGAATTGTAATAACTTAATATAATCTTCTGTTTCAAATGTTAAAAAGTTTCGTAATAGGATTTGAGGGCAGCAGCAGCAGGATAATATTCTGTTATGTTATTACAATACTAGCTGTTGTGGGAACAATACAAATATTGTCGAAGCTGTTCTGCTGGAAGTACTATCTGCTTTGTAGTAGTAACGCAGAGCTCTGCTGTCGTTACAATACATATCTACAGTTGTAAAAATAATCACAAGCAGGAGTACAACAAACATTCCGTTGTTATTGATATCCACGTTAACAATATTTAGATAGTACCTACTAGCTATCAGATGTCTCTCTATAGGCTAGGCAAATTAGGAAAAATAGGGGAAAGTTTAGGTATAGTAATCGTTGTCATTCTTCATGTTTTTTGGGTCGCTGAACACGAATCTGAGGTTTCCTGACAGCATTTTTTCCCGGAACATTGTTTTTTTTTTTTGCAAAAACCTCGAAATTTTGGCACTTTTTTTGTTATCTGCCTATATCTTGGGAACTATGCATTTTTCGAAAAGACCACCATACAACCTTAAACTAGACAAAATTGCCTACATTTTGTGTCCACGACTTTTTTTTCTACAACCAACCGTTCCGCCGCTAGAGCGCGCCAAAAAAGGGATAAAATTCCCAAAAATCGCAAAAACGCCATATTTCTACTTTCTACGCCCGATGTTCGTGGAAACGACCCATGTTATAATAGTTTTGACCATGTTTGGTATTGAACTTGATGAAATACACTTAAAATAAATGCTGGGCCCAATTGTTTTCAAAGAATTTTCTAAAATCAAATTGAAAGAAAGGAGACAAATTAGTGAAAAAAGTTATACTTAGCTATTGTTATATTTACATTAAAATTACTTAATACTAATAATAAATGGCGTAGTTACAGGCAAAAGACAATTTTGTAGACTGATGAAACTAAAACAGGCACGTATTTGTAGGTATTTCTATGTACAGGTCCAGTTCATTTATTGGGTATTTTCCGGTGGGTGGGGTATTCATTCATCTGGAACAGACAGGAAAAGTGTGTATTAGTGGTTATTAGTTGGTAATATTGGTAAGGAATATGCTGTAGGTAGGTACCTATGTACTTCAGAAATATTTACTGTTATTAACCTGTGGCGTAACTTGTGGGGTTTCACTCGTCGACTGAGGCTCGTTGGAGAGACACATCTGTAAAGAACAGGATGGAATTAGTGGCGTACTTGAGATATTGTTACAAATATAGGAATATGATGGTTCTTCTATACGTAAAAGAAGTTGATAGGTACTACTAATGTGAAAACAAGGTTTGGAATTATAGGTGATGTTACATACCTTTGGAGCTCGTAGCTATTTCTTCTTCCTCCTCCTCCTCCTCCTCCTCCAGTGACTCTAACGCTTCCTCCTCAGTTCGCAATTGAATCCCAAGTTCGACTTGAAGGTCCCAATCTTCGACCTCGTCCTCATCGTCGCTTAGGGGCACCGCTGCGTTGTTGCATGATCTGTGCACGCAGTGGATGCACAGATCAGTGCACTTTAGCCCCCCTTCAGGCAGCTGCAGTTCCGTGCACAGGTCTTGGTGCACTTGCACATTACCAACTTGAGCAGTTCGGGGGGAGCGGGGGCTAGAAGAGTCGTGATTGGTTCGAGCCCGTTGCTGGTCCTCTTCCAACCCCAATCCTCAGCTCGTTTCTCGACCCCCATCCATTGCTGCACTTGAAGGTACACCCTGTAACTGTGCTGTGCCGCTGCAGCTGCTGAAGGTGGTAGCGCAGCTATTTTCGACGAAGCCTTGAACGCTGCCTTCTTGTAATTAAGGAAGCGCAGGTGGTTCAGAGAGGGTGGAGTCCTCCCACTGTAGCCGTATACTTCGACCAAAAATCGTTCTCCGGCTGCTGCGATGGTCTGGGGAGTGGCGTTGCTGTCTTTGAAAACACTGACGACGTCAGCAAGGTCACGATTTTTAGTGAGTGCTTTTACAAACTTCAATTTCCCCTGGTTGAATGGTGCTGACGTCGTGTCACAGCCACTCATAGCATGTAAGAACAGAATGTTCTCTGCAACAGTCTTGTTCTTTACAGCGAGGAGTGGAGAGTATGTTGTTGATGGAGTTTTGTCTTTTCCTGGCTTTAAGAAGAAAACGTTGTTTTCCTTGCACAAACCAATGAGAATCACCAACAGGTCTACATCTTCTCCCACCACGACCACACTCTCATTGGATTTAGCCAGTGACAGCGCTTCTGTGACTATCAGCGTGTCCGCATCTTCTGGTGCTTGTTTCGCAGTCATGTTGTGTGAGGCAAGCTTCTTCATTATCATGGCAATCAGTCGTTTTTTGTTATTTGGGTTGGCCAGGAATTTTTCTTTCTTTGTGGTCGGGGTCATGGTTTCATCAAAGAGGATGTCCGCGGAACTAGTTTTCATAGATCTTTTCAACCTTTCTGCACTTTTCGTTCCACCTTGCGAATGTTCGGGGTACCCATCAAAGACAACTGTTGTTTGGGATCCATATGTTTTTATAACGTATCCAACGTATCTGTCACATATATTTGAAAAAGATTGGTTGTCGGGCCAGACAACTTTGTGCAGCAACAACCCACCATCGATCACGTACTGCACTTCACCGCTGAAGTCCTTGTTTTGAATGGGGAAAAAATCTTTGTATAACTTTGATTTGGTCCCTTTTCGCAGACCATTCTCAAACGGAGAGAAAGAGTAAGGTCCCAGGTCGTACGTCAAGAAGTATTCCAGTTCTTCATCTGAATTCTTAACCACACTGATTCGTTGAAACAACGTGGTGGGATTAATAAGGAAATCTTCGTTGTCTACTGTTATTGCGTTGCTCATTATTGCAAGTGGCTGGACACGGTCATTACGTTGAAATTTGACATCACCAAAATTCCAATACTCAAACATTCATTCCAATATTAATTTACCATCTTTCCATGAGTTTGTGAATCGCAGCAGGCCGGATGATATTTACTTTTTTTTCACAAATTTGTCTCCTTTCTTTCAATTTGATTTTTGACAATTCTTTGAAAACAATTGGACCCAATATTTATTTCAAGTGTATTTCAGCGGACCGCGTATTTATTTTTAAGTGTATTTTATCAAGTTCAATACCATATATGGTCAAAACTATCATAACATGAGTCGTTTCCACGGACATCGGGCGTAGTAAGTCGAAATATGGCGTTTTTGCGATTTTTGGGAATTGTGCCCATTTTTTGGCGCGCTCTAGCGGCGGAACGGTTGATCGTAGAAACAAAAGTCATGGAAACAAAATGTAGGTACTTTTGTCTAGTTTAAGTTTGTATGGTGGTCTTTTCGAAAAAAACGCACAGTTCCCAAGATATAGGCATAAAACCAAAAAAACGTTCCAAAATTTCGAGGTTTTTTGCAAAAAAAAAACAATGTTTCGGGAAAAAATTCTGTCAGCAAACCTCAGATTCGTGTTCAACGACCCAAAAAACATAAGGAATGACAACGATTACGACTATAACTAAACTTTACGCTAAAGCCCCTTTTTTTTCCTAATTTACCTAGCCTACTATTTTAGCGATATATACGAGTATGGTTCGTACAACAATTTTATTTTTCACAGTATCTACTGTTTTTTTCTTTCCACGCATTAATTTAAGACCTTGTTTAGTAGTAACATACGTTCATAAAACGTTCATAGCTCCGCCTTACAGACACACAGCTACCAGTCATTAGGCACCTGAAGAAATTAATTTTTGCAAGTGGCGGAAGGATACAACTAGCAAAAAGGAAAAACTCAACAAGGCTGTCAAATCTTCCAATTAACCATGAACCGTGCTGTTGACAGGTTTCACAGACATGTAGAATGGTAGACGGATGTCGGTAAGTTGTGCGGCCGGGTGTGGGGTGGAGATACGTATGTCGTGCAGCCGAACTTCACTTTAACGAAGGCTCGCCCGTCACGCACCACAGCGTACTTAATGCGGCGGTGTATAAGGTGAGTGGAAGAGAGGGAGGGAGGGCAGAAGAGGGGTCTGTCTGTCGTTGTCCCCCTACACACGCGCATACGCACACACTTCCCTCGCCGCAAACATTACCTCGCGGGGGTGTCGAGCTGCTCTCGCCGTACATATCGACGCCGTGGAGTCGTGTCGCCCCAGAGGCGTGCGCCCACTCCCACGGATCGCACGAATAATTTATCGGCTGGCTGCACTGCTTTCTTCCTTTCCCCATCCACCTCCCCCACCCTCCCCTTCCGGGCGCGCGCACGCACCCCCCGCCAAATCACCTACC
>NQII01000072.1:1100989-1200781 GCA_002778355.1 Clitarchus hookeri | reverse complement strand
CCAAATCACCTACCTAGGGCAGGCCACGACGACAATCATCGCCCGGCGCGGACTGCTGGCGCTCGTTGTATACGAAAACGAGCAGCCGTCACGGCGGATCGACCCGCCTCCAATTTGTCAATCTCTGCGCAGACGGCCTGATGTCTGCGCGCCCGCAGAACTAGTATAGGCGCTCGCTGCGTCCATTTCGACCTTAAGGCCTGGCGCTTGAAACGCGTTGCAGAGTGTTTGAAATACTCGTTTCTCTACGAGTGAGTGAGTGAAGAGATTTGGGCAGCTCTTGAAATCGTCGTCTCAAGAGCCGGTGAGGGTGAAGCGAGGTGAGTATGGAGCAGCGCCGGAATGAAGGAGCGGGGGAAAACGGAGATCCCCGAGAAAACCCGCTGACCAACTGCATCGTCCGGCACGATTCCCACATGCAAACATTCGGAGTGACCCGGCAGGGGATTGAACCCGGTTCACCTTGGTGGGAGGCGAGCAGGCTAACCGCTCAGCCACCGCGCCCCTTGTTTTTCTACAAAATTATTAAACGTGTGTACAATATGCTGCTCTACGAAAAGAACGCACACTTCAGACGAGGCCTGTTGAGTGCTTTCAAGACGTCAAAGACATTAAAAATACAATTTCTGAGTGCCCTAAAATGCCTCAAAACGGCGCATTTTCAAAGTGCTGTATCTCCAAATGTATGCTTCAGATACGTACAAAATTACTCAAGGGCCCTGCACTGAACCTTCTTACAGACTTGCCACCAATAAAATAATAGGGTCACGGTGGAAAGTCCATAGGTACATGCAGTGCGACGAGAACACTAAGCGTCAGTTCAGAGACTTGCACTTAGAAGCGATGGAGCACTTGATGCGCGTGGCAGTGTCGCCCTTATCGCTCCTGCGCTTCTCGGTCACAAACGCGGAAAAACGCTCCAGGTAGGCGGGAGCCATTAGGGCACTGCTTACCGACTGGTGGCTGTGAAACTTAATTAGGAAGTCCCATGTTAAGGAAATTTCGCCTCAGTGCGTAAATTTTAAATATAAGCGTTTCAAACAAAATTTATTCTTTGCGAATTTTTTAGGAGAAAATCCCTACAAGCATTTATTTTCGATATAGATTTGCAGTATGACCTGTTTTATTAATATAAATTTTAAAAATTCCTTGCAGTCAGGCTATATATGTTATGGATACATCTCCGCTGTAGGGAACTTCTCCTAAAAAATTAGTGAAGAATACCTTTTGTTTGAAACGCCTATCTACAAAATTAAAGCACCGAGGTGAAATTTCTTTACCATGGGATTTCCTATTGAAATTTCGCAACTGCCAGCCGATAGGAAGTGTCCTCAAATGGAAAGTCACCAAATCGATCAAAAAGGACACCTGATTTTCGCGCGAGCATTTTAGGACTTGTACATAAGAACACTTTTGCTATTCAGACCCACTTTAGTGATTGGATTATTTTGATTCTTACTCGTATTAAGTGCCTGCTGGCTAACTACATACGTTCATTCTTGGTATAACGTAATTATGATTGGCCCACTTAAGACATCTCACAAAGACACGTGAATGACTCTTTGTATGTGGCGGGCAACGGCCGCGCGGTATTTTGAGGGGATAATGTGGTGGAGGGAAGCAAAGGGGCATTACATGAGAGAGGCAATACCCCGTGTCCACCGAGATTGAGGTTGCCTCGCTCGCACATCATACTTAAAACGTATCGAGCGCCATTAGAGCTGGAGTCATTACGACCTTTAGGGGATTGGTGCTGTTCGCGCCGCGTCGCACGCGACAGAACCTCCACTCCCTCTGCCATCGACTTACTTTGCAGGGCATCGATCCCACGACCTGTCACTTAAGAACATCGGCCAACAAAAGTGATAATTTTTTGTGCCTAACAGTGTTTGAGTTGTAGTCACTGCACCTGCTGTTAGTACAAACAATTGAGAAATGAATAGATTCCAAAGTTTTCCATGACAGCAAAAAAAATCGATTTTTCTATCACTGGAACCGACAAATAAAANAAAAAATCGATTTTTCTATCACTGGAACCGACAAATAAAAAACTAACGTTTCTATTGGAAAAAATTATTTGGCTACGTTTTGTTACTCGTATATGTGTATTTAAACTCTTTTTTTTAAATAAAAATATGAAATGAAATTGTTACATTTTTGATTCAAGGCTGTCCATGAAATTGTGAAAAAACTTTAGCTAAGTACTTCTTCAAATAAGTTATCCTCTAAAGCTTAATAATGACCACCTCCAGGCTTTTCACAGAATCGATTGCTGGCAGCGGACTTCAGTGCATTTTTTTTCAAATGTTTGGTACTCCTATCTCATCTCAATACCGCGGAAGGCAATGGTAAACGATTAAATACTCCTCATGTTTAGTCATGTTGGGAGCGTCGTGGTTTCCATCACTACCCCAATGTCTGGGTTTCTTATCAATCTCAAGCCTCTATCACACTGTCACAATTTACCATTTAATTTCTTCAATCAAAGTCACTCAAAGGAAGATAGAAAGTTGCGACGTGACCGAAAGATCATTAGCGGCGCTGTGTGTGTCTATAAAAGTAGGACGGTTCTAGTTTTCGTAAAACATTTTGTATATTGGACAAGTTATAGGATTTTTTTTTGTGTATTTTATTAGTTTAGTGCATCAACCAAACAATAATTTCCGACTCCACAAAATTTTATAATGATGGACAGTACATGGAAACCAAATAAGGTAATTTTGTATTAAAGCTGCGTTGACATAATGCTCGCGGAAGCGCCGTTGTAGAAAAACAGTACAAAATCAAAGGCAATAAATATCATCGTGCAAGAAATGTGTCTGGCAAATAAAATTAATATCTAGTTCAAAGGCTAAACTAATTACAACGTTCTTAACATTCATTCCTGTACTGTGCTTCACCTTAACACGACGGTTATACCCCGCGTAGTAAATAATGTTTGAATAAAAATCACACTGGGTCCATTAAATTAAAAAATTTGGAAGTATTCAACATTTTCAAACATATTTAAGATTATTTGACAAACGTTGTTGGAAAAATTCTGGTGGCCTATTTCGTCTTCAGATATTTTTGTCAAATGCATTTATTTGAAGGCCAATAAATTTGATAATGCACTGGTGCTTTATGGTTGTCAACTTCATTATCAGCCTTATTGCAGGATTCCTGTAAGTAGTTCAGCATGTCTTGTGTAATCATATAGTTTTGCTTTAAAATGGAACTCTTTTTTCAAATATTTAATATTTAGTATTTTATTTGGTGACTCTTCCCCACAATACTGATGTTAAATCTCTGAGTAAAGAGAATTTTACAGAAGTAACAAAGTCATACGACTTGCTCAGAGCTTTTGGAAGTAATTTTCTGGCGCGACGCTAAAGTACCTCACTTTAACATTGGAGAGCCAAATAAACTGGTATAGGCTTGTGTATGCAAATAACAGAGGTGTGGAACCAATCAGAGTAACGCGATGCGGTCAGCAGCGCCTATATAAGACAACAAGCGTATGGCAAAGTTGCTAAATTGGTTACTGCTGCTACAATGGCAGGTTATCAAGATTCAAGTGAGTTTGAACATACTGTTATTGTCGGTGCACGAGAGATGGGACATAGCATCTCTGAGGTAGCGATAACATTTGCATTTTCGCGTACGACCATTTCACGAGTGTACCGTGAATATCGGGAATCCGGTAAAACATCAAATCTTCAACATCGCTGCGTCCGGAAAAATATCGTGAACGAACGGGAGAAACGACGACTGACGAGAATCATTAAACGTGACAGACGTACAACCCTTTCTCAAATTGGCGCAGATTTCCATGCTGGCGTATCAACAAGTGCCAGCGAACGAACTATTCAACGGACCATCATTGATATGGGCTTTCGGAGCCGAAGGCCCGCTCGTGTACCGTTGTTGACTGCATGACACAAAGTTTTACGCCTCGGCTCGGCCCGCCAACACCGCCATTGGACTGTTGATGACTGCAAACACGTTGCCTGGTTTGACGAGTCTCGTTTCCAATTGTATCGGGCGGATGGACGTGTACGGGTATGGAGACATCTTTATGAATCCATGGACCCTACATGTCAACAGGGGACTGTTCAAGCTGGTAGAGGCTCTTTCATGGTACGGGGTGTGTGTAGTTGGCGTGAAATGGGACCCCTGATACATCTAGATATGACTCTTGACAGGTGACAGATACGTAAGCATCCGTCCGATCACCTGCACCCATTCATGTCCATTGTGCATTCCGACGGACGTGGGCAATTCCAGCAGGACAATGCGACACCCCACACATCGAGAGTTGCTACCGAGTGGCTCCAGGAACACTCTTCTGACATTAGACTCTTCCATTGGCCACCTCAATCACCAGACATGAACATTATTGAGCATATCTGGGATGCCTTGCAACGTGCTGTTCAGAAGAGATCTCCACCGCCTCGCACTCCTATGGATTTGTGGACTGCCCTGCAGTATTCATGGTGTGAATTGCCTTCTGCATACCTTCAGACATTAGTGGAGTCCATGCCACGTCGTTTTGCGGCACTTCTGTGTACTCGCGGGGGCCCTACACGATATTAGGCAGGTGTACCAGTTTTTTGGTTGACTCTTCAGTGTATATAACAATGTGATTAACTTTAAAATACTGTATTCTTGAATAAGTGAAACATTAACTTAGTGTATTCTATAACTCGTAATATTTATCTCGTATTAAATACGAATTAAAAACAGCGAGAGCAGCGATGTGTTGGCAACGGCTAGAAAGAAATAGTTCACATATAGATATTGTTTTAAACTATTTTTTTTTGGTATTATATTTGTAAATTTAACGTTGCCTATCGATATATTTGAATTTATAGGTAGCACTGAAGGAAACATACTTCATTGTCACAGTTAGAAATATCAGCGTAAATTACCGTGTGTAGGCCCTAGTGACACGGTGTTTTTTTTCGTCCGAGGAAGGAAAGTCAATAGGCAGAGCGGAGCTTGTTGCTCTCTCTCTCTTTCTCTCTATATCTTTCTCTTTCTCTTTCTCTCTCTCTCTCTCGGGAAGTTTCGCAGCGCCTGTAGTAGGAAATATTATACATGTTTTCAATTTCAATATATTTCAATACATTTTACAGCAAAAATAATGATTTTTGAATTTGTAATTTACAACTGAAACCAGATTTTATTTTTTGAATACTTATTATAATATGTATATTTAGATGTGATGGCGCGACGGTTACAAATCCTAAGTTGGCAGAAGGGTTTTCTCAAAAACATAGAAATGGCTGATTAGGTATTTTTACAATTATTATTTCTGAGTACAAAAATGTCTGTGCAGGATATTGAAAGTTGTCGAGGGACGTTCAGCTCAAATTTTCCTTTGTTGTTACCCAACAACTTTGCTTGTGTTACTGCTAAGTATCTCAAAAGACGAGTTGCCGATGTAAAAACGGCGCACCAGTTCGTTGCGTTGCTCATACACGTGATGAGGCATGTGATGAACTTACCTGCGTCGCCAGTAGACATGCCGCGAATTTAGGTCTCGCACACGCCACTTATCTCCAGCCAGACCAAACCCTTAAGGGGAATGGTGCACTAACGCAGTATATTCACCCGGTTTTCATCTCAAATTGTTTTGCACAGGATTTTTCGAAATTTTTGGCACGCCAAGACATGAACAATAACTTTGAAAACCTTTTTTATATTATTATATATTCACTTCCTTTATTATTCTTGGGGAACTGATGAAGGATAACAAATAAGATATTCTCTCTTATTTTCCATCATTACACCGTGAAAATTAAAGATGTGAATATCTAACAATGTAACAATGTGTTCGAAATAATTACTTATGTCTTGTAGTGCCAAAATTATTTTTAATTAAAAAACAATTTGTGAAAATAAAATAAATATACCCTGTCCGTGTCCCTTCTCCCAGTTCTGTGACCTACAGTCACGGCCCTTACAAAACTTTGTAAATTATGGCATCCACAAATTCCATTAAAATTCTGCTTGAAAATGGTTTCAGGCAGATCAGTTCTATCCTCACCCCGAGGTACATCGTATATCACGATTTTCGGACCATGCCTCTTTGGAGCCTCTAATTTTAGACCCAATGCTTGTATTTTCGAGGTTTCTCCTATCATTTTCAGGATTTTATCATTCCCCGCCTCAACCATGATGCCTCCACCTCTAATGCCACGCATGTTGTCTTCTGCAGTAGGAACCCACGTTATCGCTCACGGCATGGCTTTCGAAGCGATGTTCCCGTGACACGTTCAAGCCCCTTACGCCTACTTGTCAGCCGTCGTAGTCATGTTGGCAAGGAGGGTAGATTTACGACCGCAACTGTCCTGCTCAAGCAAACAGCGCTCAAACAAGAAGAGATAATGGTGTAGAGGCGAAGTGATGTGGCGGTGTCTTTGATATAGTTTTGGTAACCCGTCATTGAGGGCCCCGCCTGGCCACAGAGTACTTAAGAATACAAAGGTAAAACGGATGCTTACTCTGCCAAACCCAGCCGCACACTCTAGCAAAATGCCGTCACTACCCAACAACATGCCGAAACGTCGTTTGCCAATCAGCGAATGGTAACTTACTTGCCAGCCGGCAGCCCAGCTAATAGGGTACGCTTCACAGCATGCAGTCGCCAAACGGATCCAATACCTGTTACTAGACTCGCGCAGCCAATCAGCGAATGGGCACGCCCGCATAAAAAGAACTGCCACGATGTGTCGTCTCTGGGTACCTATCTACTCTGTCGCCTGGCTGGTCCGTGAATTACGTTGGAGAGGTTTCGTAGAAAACATGTAATTTAAAAACGGTTTCATATTTTGTAGGGGTGTCTGAACACGTAAAGCATTTGAGAATCGTTTTGTGCCCAAAAACTATTTTCAAGTTCTCATTAAAACTTTAAAGATTATTGTTATGGGCATAAATATAGCTGAAAAGGGTGTTTTCAGAATAATTTTTCGTTGCTAAATTTTTATGCAGAAACTTCAGAGTTGTCTTCAGACACGTTTATTAGCGTGCCATCAAAATATAAGGTCACCGCTCAAAGTCACGTTCAGATGAGTCGCTGACGGAAAGACTGTACGCAAGTTGGGCACCTTGCACATAGAGGCGATTAGGCAAGTGGCAAGTGAGCAAGAGTCGACCTAGAGCACACGAGTTAAAAGGTCCCGAACGCGCAAAATAGCTGCAGGACGGCAGAACCCTTAACAAACATAGAGAGGGAGGGGAGGGGGGTAATTTCTTATCAACATTCAGGTAATATATGATTGCAGTCCTCATATTTAATCAATCTGGAATATTTCTTTCAACACTGAGACCTTGAATTCAAAACAGTTATTATGAATATTTATGGCTGTTAAGAATGGAAAACATAGAGTTCAATGAAGTCAAAACAGTACAATACAGTACATCTGAATTCGTTGTTGTAAAACAGAAGNCCTAGAGCACACGAGTTAAAAGGTCCCGAACGCGCAAAATAGCTGCAGGACGGCAGAACCCTTAACAAACATAGAGTGGGAGGGGAGGGGGGTAATTTCTTATCAACATTCAGGTAATATATGATTGCAGTCCTCATATTTAATCAATCTGGAATATTTCTTTCAACACTGAGACCTTGAATTCAAAACAGTTATTATGAATATTTATGGCTGTTAAGTATGGAAAACATAGAGTTCAATGAAGTCAAAACAGTACAATACAGTACATCTGAATTCGTTGTTGTAAAACAGAAGNTATGGAAAACATAGAGTTCAATGAAGTCAAAACAGTACAATACAGTACATCTGAATTCGTTGTTGTAAAACAGAAGGGCGCAACCAACTCATCAATTTTTTACTACCCCCCACTCCATGGATGCCTGTTACTAATTCAAATACGAGTAGAGTAGAGTGGGACAAGAGGACGCACTTAATGTTTGGAGGGGACGCGGCGGTGTAGTGGTTAGACTACTCGCCTCCCACCAAGGCGGAACGAATTTGATTCCCGGAGAGATCGCCCTCGGATTTTTGTATGTTGGAGTCGTGCCGGACGATGCCGTTGGTGGGCGGGTTTTCTCGGAGATCTCCCGTTCCCCCGCCCTTGCATTCCGGCGCTACGCCATAGTATTTCAAACCCACTGCAAAGCAGTTCAAGCGGCAAGTAGGCGGGAGCCGTAAAAATAACAGTAGAGCAATAAAAAGTCGAAGTTCGGATTTTACATTACGTGGTTATGGGTAATTAGGTGCCATTAAAATTGGTAAAAGCATATTATTAATACAAAAGGACTTATTTTGAAAATCAAGATATAAAAAACACATTAATCTCTGTTGACCATTTGACTTTGGCATTTGTATTTGCGTGGGGTAGGTCAGTGTTGGGTACACGTGCAGGAGACGAAAATCGTTATACTTCACCTTTAGTCTATGGAAATTACTGGGGAACTGAACGTTGGGAAGTCGGGACGAAATAACTTAAGCCTGCCAAGTGCTACGTCGTTAATGAGAAGTTCGATGGCCTGCAGAGAGTTGGGAAAGGCCAGAGAGTTCGTGCGCGAGTGTATGTACGTACGCGTGTAATGATCGCTCGAACCGTTTGGCAACTGAACCGTGACCACTGGCCGCTCCCCACCCCTTCTCTCAACAACTTCGCACAACATTTCTTTCCTGACCCGCCATCGCTACCCCTCCCCCCTCACCACGCCTCCCCTGTTCCATAGACTCGACAAATCTGAGGCGAGCAGCTCGCAAAGAAATGAGACATGAATAGTTGATGAGTCCCGTGCTGTTAAAACACTCTCTTTAATGGCTCGGCGTAGTTCCGTCTCCCTCGCACGTGGCGCTGCTAGGCGTGACTTGCGAGAAAGACAAAGACTGGTGGAGGGGGAGCGTCAGGTATGTATGTGCACCGCGTAAGGAATCACACTTTGTCGTCGCCGTGGAAAACTTTTAACTTTTGAGTGTACCAGGAANAAAGACAAAGACTGGTGGAGGGGGAGCGTCAGGTATGTATGTGCACCGCGTAAGGAATCACACTTTGTCGTCGCCGTGGAAAACTTTTAACTTTTGAGTGTACCAGGAACATTCAGCTCTTATCGTGCATAATAACGTACAACGTTTGCTTTTTGTCTATCCCTGTTACTTCAGCCGTAAAGTGCTCGTGGTTGAGTAGGTAAAGGGATAAAGGGCGTGTACTGTCTCACCTATTCTAAAGGGACGCTGTTAAAAATAGTTACAGCCTACTATACATTTCTGAGTCAAAAATAAAACTGTTATGTCCTGTTTAGGATCGAAACAATATTTAAGTGAATTTATCCTTTTCTAACCGCTCTTAATCCCGAAATTTACCTTGGAAGGACGTGTGAAGAAACACCTACATACACTCTTGTTATCTGAATCGGTGTTACTTGGACGACTAACATAAAAAGGGAAATAAGGTATTATAGAGGTATCCACACAGTGCCCCTTAGCAAGAGCAGCTCTGTTGAAAATTTTTTACAGCCACTAACGTTTGAACGTGCACGCGCAATTCACTGCCATGTATTACCAGATGGGACTAGGGTGGGTGCTCGCACTCTTAACTGAATTGTAGACCTTTAATTTATTATCTAAAATGAGTCCATTTAAGTTCCAGAGTGAGCAGAAATTATGAGTATCTCTGAACTGAATTCTCTTAAAATTTCGTAATTAATTTTTTCGTGTTTTTTTTTAATGTTTAACTCGTAATATTTTCTTGACCAGTTTTATGTAATTTTATATATAACTGTAACTTCATACCTCATTAATTAATATCTAAAACCCATTTTTGCCGCAAATGTATTGACATCACATTTTTGTAAACACAGTTTTTTGTACGGATTACAATAGTTTCGATTTCAAAAGTCTGTGAATGATGAGATTTATGCATTGGAAGTTCTGGCCACAAGAATGCATGTATGCCAAGAGTGAATGAAAGAAGCACCCAAGATCTGTTTAGAATTTCGTGTTTAACATGCACAGCAGTAATCTCAAGCGACTATCAAATATTATGTGTCCTTGCTTATTCCGAACAATTAACTGGAAATAATTTGAACGGTGAATGAGAAAAGACCGAGTTATTTAAATGACACCACAGTCTCTTAATTGGTAATGAATTCAGTAAACCGACTGCAGAGGGGTAACCTACGTCCCTGTGATTAAACGAGCCCTTAAGATCAAACTTCGGCGTCATCTATTCCGTCATCACTATTTCAAAACACCATGAAGTGTATTTACGAAGTCAAATAATTTTGCGTGTTTATTTTTATACTTTGAATCTCATCCAGCAATAGTTTCTCCACTCTCGGAAAGCTCAAACCCTGTAATTTCTGCATGGACTGGATTTTTATTACTTTCACATTTAAATATTAGTTTATGCATAGACTTATATGGCGTACAGCTCACAACTGTAGCGCTGATTGACGGTGCAATGCAGTTAATCCCCCCTCGGTAGTAATACACTTATTATAGATCTCACCCAATCTGTTTAACCTCAGAAACTGAAAACAACTAGACGTTTAATTTGCTACCACGTGTTCTTTCCCGGTTTACCTTTCAGAAATGAAGGATTCTGTAAATGGGACAGGCTAAGTCACGGAAATTTTATATTCCTCTGCTAATGTCAGCGGAATGAGCATGATATGTTCTTAGCGTGGCTCTGTTACTACCCACCAGCAGATAGGAAGACAGTGAGAGAAAGATGACCAGACTGCTGTGAAATACCTGTCAGCAGGTGAGTCGGACGTTGAAGAAAGCCAGGGTTTTTCTCGGGAGGAGAGGGGAGTTTTGAAACGAAAAATACAACAAAAAATTGTCTGGCTACCAATCGACGGAGAGACCACGCGCCAAGATAATCACAGAAATCGATGTCATAGATACTATCCAGGTCGATAACGTTCGACGAAAAGTATTTGCAGTTAAGTGCCGCTATTGTTACAATGCAGCCTGCTTATTACACTAAGTGTATCTGTCAGGGGAGGCCAGTTTCATATTTCACGGCAAAGAGAGAAATTTACTTTTGAATAGGCTATTTAACCAGAAATCCTCTTTTTGGCCTCTTATCTACAAGTGAATAAAGGAAAATATCTTCAAATCAATGAAACTTCACATTAAATCAGAGAAGACTGCTGTACCGTAATTACTGAAAGATTGATGGTTATTTCAGTGAGGTGACGTCATCAAATTCCTGCTCTCCTATCGGAAAGCTAACCTGAGTATGGCTTTGCATACTAAATTTCCATCTCAAAACAACGCATGCACCTATGACGTGCACAGGATTTGAACCCGCAAGCCTGTAGTCCAAAGTGGAGGCTAATTTGTATCTGCAGTGATTCCAGTTTACTTAGAAATCATTATTGTGTTAGAAGAACTGTCCAAAGTGAACGAGCGGACGTGAGAGCGTTTGTATGAGCGAGACACGTGTGTTGAATTTTGCGCGAGTTTTTACGTAGATAAGTGTTTTTTTTTTTTAATCGTTTTAACTTTTATTTATTGCAATTTTGGTTCTTTTTTGTTTGGAATAATTTTGTATAGTTGGATCGTGGTTAACTCTTCCAGCCACAGTGCCCTACATTTGTGACGTTTTACCAAGACGTGTGTTAAACGATCTACAATAGACACAGCAGATAATATAGTCAATTCAAGGTTACTTCTCATTTTTCTGAAACCCTGCTTAAGTTCTACTTTCCGGATATCCCTCCACCTCGAGCAAACAAAGTTTAACCGAGTCAAGAAATTTACATCAGAGGGGCAACGCACCGCATCCATGCGCACTCACTCTAGTGATATTTTACATAAGAACTATTTCGTATTAGGCATTACCTACACACCTTATTTCTCACTGTCTTTATTAATATTAATTATAAGTTACATAATATAATTTATAAATAATAAATAGAATTTCTATTTAACTAACAATAAGGTACATTTATTTTAACACAAGTATAAAACTATTGTGATACATGACATATTTAGGAAACAGCCAAACACGTCATACACGGGGTTAATTTTTCGAATGTTTGATTCAAAAAGTATGAAGTAGCCGTGAATAGACTATAGCAACCAGTGAAAGAAGTACCTCGCGTGTGAGAGGTAGCACTCGCTGCTGAAACTGTATCCAGTGGTCTCATAAGCACCTGCTTACAATAACTTGAAGCACAAATAGATTTTTTTTAAATCCCGGTGTATGAAAAAGAGCCGTACTAAGTGCAGTACAGTTCCGAACAAAAATTTTGTTTGTTACTACACCTAAAACGACACACTTATCTGTTACTGATATGGTTAAAAGTGCAAGCCACCAAAAAATTTATTTTTTTATATATTAGTATGAAATACTCTCCAGCATGTAGGCAATACGTGCAAGTAGTATTAGCTTGTCTTAAAAATAAGATTGAATATTTTTTCGTAATGGCACGCCAGTATCACAAATTTGGTATTTCCGAGATGTGCAAATTATAAAAACCAACTCACTCACCGAAATAAGATAGTTCACATTGAAATAAAATATTACGAGTTACTTCAAGAAATATTTAAAATCACGATATAAAATGGTTTTGCAAATTTTTGGAATTGCTCAAAAATAAATACATCTTTGCGTTTTTTTTTTTAAGTTCTAACGATCTATGACATTTGCAAAATACGTTTTTCTAAGCATACCTCAAAATGAATTATGACATGACCTTTTCAGTCACCCTTGTTCATTTTTCTCTAAATATTATAGTTTATTTTATAAAAATTCCACTAACACTAAACATGAGATTTTGACATGCCACGATGCAAAAACCATGTGATATAATTTTATTTCATGCGGGGAAACAGTATGCACATACAGGTATTGTCTACAAATATAAAAAAATAAAATAATGGATTTTTTGGTGGTCAACGCTATTACACTGAGCTCATTTAAATAAATAAACCTTCAGAATAAGTCCCTGCTCCTAACTGAATGTAATTTTGTGTCTGATTTTCCTTGAGTCGCCACACTCCTCGAGATCCACCACAACTTCCCTACCCAACCTCTGCAATTTCACACCAGAAGGGCTTGCAGCAAAAAGGAGTTAGCTCCATTTTCAATACTTTTCAGTTAAGTGCACTATATTACTCAAAAAATATTTTTCCTTGGTTTGGTACGAGAAGAAGGTAAATCCGGCAGTTAGTTCCTACGTTTCTCAACATGTGGAGCTGACTCGTGGCACTGGGGCGGGAAAGAGGTATCGCCTGGAGCTGATGTTCTACAACAAGCTATTTAAAAAAAAGGGCAGACATCCCTTGTGCAAATATAGAGAAGCTCCTTTTATCACCATGAACACCTTCCTGAAATTCTGGACACCAAAATGGTTTTTTAACCAATCAAATGCTGAGGTACGAGGTTGTAGAAAAACCCACAGACGAATTTCATACTTTGGCACATATCTAACGCCATTGTCTCTGTCGCAGATCAACTATATCGCGTGAAGCTATACTGTCTCAAAATAAACTACTCGTCCAGAGTAGCCCCGCATCTAGTCTCATAGATGACTGCTACCAATCTCTAAAAAAAAATCGCGGTCTGAAGAGAGACTGTCTCGAATACACTTACCAAAGAGTGATGCCACGCCCAAGTTGTTTGTGTCTTAGGTCCAAAAAGTCAGAGCCCCTCGCCATATACCAAATATGTAGGTTCTTCATATTAGTCTCTGGTAAACGCACACTCTCACTTTCTCCCTCGCAAACAGTAAATAATGAAACAGTCTCCAAGATCTTAGTCCCACCTAGATCACCGCCCTTCTCACAGAAAGTCTCCTCTTGCCGAAAATTAAAATTCCCACTCTGCTGTAAGTTCGTGTCCCACGCCAGCTTTTAAATCTCCCTTTAGATGTGTACTGAAATCAAGAACATATTCCTCAATAGTGCATTGATCCTAACATTAGGAGGACTATGTACGGAAACATAAGACTTTTCGCCAGTAAAGATTAAAAACCATTCGATGTCTCTATTTTTTTTACTTTTATCATATTAAGTGTATTGGTGGAGAAACAAATTCGTGAAAATGATCAAATGTCGCATATTTAAAGCTTGCCTATGCAGTATCCGTAAGCGATAAGAGAAAAGTACGGTTGTTCCAACGTAGTTTAATCTGTGGGCTTCTGTCACGTCTAATAAGATCCCACTGTCAAAGATCTAATTTGCACAGTGCAGCATTTTGAAGGAAACACTGCATGCTTTGCGCGTAGGAGCGATGAGGCGCTAGGGGTGCGTGTTAGTGTCGCCCGTATCGCTCCCTCGCTTTTTGACCTTGAACACGCCGCTTCATTGTCCTCTTAACAGAAGTTTCATCTCTCATAAAACAACGTAAGTCGCGATCCTTTGGCATCTCTAGCCTTTCCCTTATGGAATAAGTTCTTAACGCTTCTCAAGATTAAGTCCCTACTGAATCCCCCCATCTCTGTTGCCAGAGAAAAAACAGACAAGTCAACATTTGTCAAAAACTGCATGTATCAGCAGCTACTTTCAAAAATACATTAGTTTCGTTTGGGAAGAAACAGACAAGTAAATTATAAACTACAGTCTATTATAATACCTGGTGTTAATGTAGGTAAGCCGCACGTTGAAAATTCTCTTTACTGTAATTTTAAAAAAAATAACAATTTGACTGGTCTGTTTTTTCCTGGCAGCAGAGAATCCCACACTGATACATGCAATTTTTCTCGGACAGCTATCAATTGTCATTTTATCGAGCGAGGTTTTTGGCCCCGAATCTACCTTATGACTCACATATATACCACCCATAGTCCTCTCCCCGCGAGTATTGAATCTGTGTAGGGCTGCGTAGAAGGAACATGCTGTATATGTTTTCCTTAAGATCTTGAGGTGCAGCAACCCGCAAAGCTGTGCTGCTCTGCTAGTAGACGCCAATGCGTCATCCGTTGGAAAATATCCGCCTTCACAGGTTTTGTAGTGGGATTCGTGAAACTGGTTGTTTCTTTTTCATCCCGCCCAAGATTTTGCTAGCATCTGCAAAGACGCGAATTTCATATTGCGAAAGAAAAAATACACCAAAATTTCTTGTGAAATCACGGAGCAAGATGACGGATTGACACATGTGAAACGGATAATCCGTCACAATTTTAAGATACTGTACAAACTGACTGCCACGCTTACAGTAAAGTTGATAGCATTTTAAGTAATGTAGTTCCACGTCACAGTATTCTATTAAAAGTATGATGTTTAAGTTTTAAACACTACAACATTTAATTTTTTTCTGTTATTTTTTTATTCGCACGTGTGTAAGGTATTAGTATTATATTTAAGTTTCTAACAATTTCACCCTCTCACTTGATGGCGCATAAAATGTGACCGAGTTCACAGCAACGTAAAATATCCATACTGCAGAAGAGTATGACATATACAGAAAAGTAGGGCATAAGCAGAACTTTCAAAAGCCTATACTTGTCTGTTCTCAACATGTACTATTTCTTGTGTATATTTTCTTGTATGAAATTTTTTATATAAATAAAAGATTAATTATAACGTGTCCAGTGGACGAAAAGGTGGCCATATCTTAACTGAGCCTTGAACGCTCAACAATTAAAAATTCCGTTGATTTTACTTTTCTGTCTTCCAAATAACAGATTTTTCAGTGTTAATTTTTACTCATGTTTTGTCGCTAAGAATTTACACCTGTCCAGCCAAGTCGATGATGTAAGGATTAAAATTATGCGTAATATATTATAATCGTCAAATTTTGACACACAGTTGGTCAATCAGTAATATGTGTTATTTCACTTTTTTTTTCTTCTGAAAATATAATATATTCCTTGTGAGTTTTCAGTGTCTTTAGAGGCTAGACAAGGAATTTACAGGAGTCATTTGTTTTGCTTTGGGGCAAGGAACGTCTTACAAATGGATTTAACAGTGCTTGTGAATTGTTGCTACCGTGAAAGACAATAAGGAAATTACTTAAAACCATAGCACATTTTTAGAGGCAAAATTGATTGTATCATAAAGTGGTACTTCACAGTGCAGTATCAGAGAATCACCCTTGACTTTTATGGAAACTAATTCCGTTCACGTTGCCCATGCAATGAGAATATCGTCTCTAACTGAACAGAAGTTCGAAGATGTGCCGAGCAGTTTTCGANTTACTTAAAACCATAGCACATTTTTAGAGGCAAAATTGATTGTATCATAAAGTGGTACTTCACAGTGCAGTATCAGATAATCACCCTTGACTTTTATGGAAACTAATTCCGTTCACGTTGCCCATGCAATGAGAATATCGTCTCTAACTGAACAGAAGTTCGAAGATGTGCCGAGCAGTTTTCGACCCGTGCGGTTGTCTACACTGCTGAAAACGTGTGCCGCTGGCGCCAGTTCGCAAGGCCTGGACGCAGGGAAGTGGGCGAAAACTTTTCCTGTTTTCCATCGCGTTCACATTGATCGTCGGCGGCGACAGGGATGTCTGCTCGTTGGCGCCTCTCTCTCTCTCTCTCTCTCTCTCTCTCTCTCTCTCTCTCTCTTGCAAGAATCGCTGGGAGTATTTTTGGTGTTTAACACTTTGAATTCTATGCAAATACATTGATAGTTAAGACAAGCTTGCAGCGACTAGCCTATATTCACGACTATATGTCATCAGTTCTATTTGTCTCTGTATTCCCTTCTACAATCGTCCCGTTGGTTCACACAACACCGAAAACATTTTCTATACTGTAGAACGGTCATTACTGGCAGTGTATTTGCCAATAGATTGCTGAGTTGAAAGGGTCCCAGTTAAATGATCTTTCCTACGTATAATAATATACAGTCCATTCTGCTCTTATGAGTACGTAATATAACGTCGGCAGCACCCAACGTGTTAACAGCGAAGTATTAAGCGGCGAGGGTGAAATGAAGTGAATCAGCGGCAAAATATATGGACTGGGGAAACTGGAGTGCTCCGAGAAAACTCGCCCGCCAACGGCAACGTCCGCCACGTTCCCACAAGCGAAAATCCACATGACCCCCACCTGTAATCAAACCCGGCTAGCCTTGGTGGGAGACGGGAAGTCTGACGACTTCACCACAACGGCTCCTGTAAAACCCGTATCCACACAAAGCAAATAAAAATTAATAAATAGACACGCTGTTTTTATTATGTGCCTTTTGATTACACGTCATGTTTTTGCGACGTTTTCCTAGTGATAATTGACTGGATTCCTTCAATGAAATTGTTTGCATGATGCTCGCATATTTTTTGACATCTGCCAACACTGGTTAGTTTTTAATACACTACGATTTATTTTTATTTTTATTTTTGTGTCGTAAGATTTTGTGTCATATCGCGAATTTTTTGCGACTCACAACAACATGTTGCAATGACGTATGTCTAAATTGAAGTTTCAGTTAATCGTAACAATTCTACTCAGGTATTTGTTGCTTCATCACAATTTATTTTTAATGAATTTTAAATAATGTTTTAAACATTTGGTTTTTTTTTTTGGTGACGCACACCTCCTTTAATAATCATCTCATGTCATAAGTCGTCCTATGTTTCCTTTATTACTTTACGTAAGGAATCATTTCACAATATTACTACTTGGGGTTCTAAATATTTCTGTGTAAATGGTTTAAGAGGTTTTAAACACTTTTAAAATCAACAGTTAAAAATAATTCCTGCACGTTAATCATAAATGTTGACGTAAACTCTGACAGAAGTGCGTAAAATAATGCTGGTGACAAACAAAGGAAACAAAATATATGTTTTTAACCTATAATAAAGGTGTATTTCAGTTTTATATACAGTGGTGTTTTAGTTTGAATGGTATTAACATACTTATCTTTCTGACAGTTTTTGGAGCGTAACTCTCTCTTCGCATTTTGTCCGAGGTAACGTCAACTTTAATAGATTTTAACAAACCTTGAACCCTCTCTAATACAAGACGTAACGCATTAAAACAGGCAGCTTTACGAACATCCGTGTGTTACTTTTGCCCTATCCAACGCAAGGCCAGCAGTTTCTCGACGTGGGGAGGAGGGATGGGAGAGAGGGTTATGCTAATACTTAGGAACGGGAAAATGTCGCGTTTCAAATAAACTGTAGGTTTGACTTCACGGTCTTATGCGTTTTAAAGTCTCAGCTATCCGTTCATTGGCTGTTGCCCCAGTGTGAAGCCAGTTTTACCTCAGACCAGGTGGCACGGAATCTCGCCCTTGTTTCCCTGCAGGTCTGTTATTGGCTCAGAGCTGACCTGGGCACAGAATAAACAAGTACCCAGAGACGAAATGGCGTGGCGATTCCTTTGATGTGCGCGTACTCATTCTCTGATTGGCTGCGCGAGTCTCTAGGAATGGGCGTTGTCTCTGGCCGGCTACTGCGTGCTGCGAGCTGGGCTGCCGGCTGGCGAGTAGGTTACCATGACGTGTTGTTGGCTAGTGACTCTATTTTTCTAGCGTGTGCGGTTGGAGTTAGCCGAATAAGCGGCTGTTTCACCTCTGTAGTCTTAAGTACTACGTGACCTACACGGGTATAAAAAAACTGTGGTCCATTTGAAAACATAACCGAAATATACATGTATTTGTAGTCTAGCTCGTCCTAAAACAAATTCTCGAAATTTCCTAGTCCCTACCACCGCTCTATCCAATCCAAGGTGGTGTAGGCTGTTCACGGTAAAGTGAGCACTTTTGAGGCCTTAGTTACTTTTTCCTATCAACCCTTTTTTCATCCTTCCTCCACTTTTTAAAATAAATATCGCCATACAAAAAATACATACAGTGTATATATTTCACCTGCCCCGAAAGTTAACGTCTGAGGTTACAATAAAATACATTTATTTACTATTATTGCAAATGAGAGGGCTTCAAATGTGCTCACTTACTGTGAATAACCTATAGCTAGAGACCCGGAAATTTCGCGGATTAATTCGGCAACAAGCTAGACTCCGCAATCCTTAGCGTACTCGAGCCTCAGTTGTTCATTGGCTGTTGCTCCAGTCAACCACTGACCAGGCAGCACGGGATTCAGTCCTTGTTTTTGCTACAGGTTCGCTATTGGTCAAAAGTCGTCCGGGGTGTGTCTAACAAACTGCGTTCCTATAGAAGCGGAACTTCACTGTACATGCTGATGAAGTTTAACTTGTCCTTAAATGAACTCGCGAAATTTTCGGATCTCTATATATAGCTTGTAATTACTCCGCCAGTCCGCGCCAGCCTTTGACACGTGCGTCACATGTAATCAGCTATCAGAATCGCGCCCCCTTCGCTGCCACATTATAAATATAACATTCATTTATTTGGTATGTGCAAAGTAGGGAACGTTTTAATGTAAGCACTAAACTCATTTATCGTCACTCTTTTCTGCCTGCTTTGTAAAGGCTTTTCTCTCTTTGAAATTTTCGTAATATGTGACGAAACTCAAGCCGGACCCTTGCACCCGCTTTCTTGCACAACACCAATTACTTGATACGTTTTCACGACTGAAACGAAAACAAATATTTATTTGTATGCTACGTACACATATGCGCTTGCGTGTGCTAAGGGTATTTTAATACTATAGAGTATTAGAGGATACACATAACTGTTATTACTACGTTTGACTTCAAAAATTACAAAATATCATAAGAAATGTTTTCTGGCGTAGTCATGCTGTGAGCCGACTAATCACCCAATGGCTTTCACTTTGGCGCTTGCAATGTTCACCTCCGCTGCCAACTTTGAGTAGATAAAGCACAGGTATGGCTGACGTTTATTCTACTAAGTTCAATGCTTACAGTTCGGCAACTAAAATTTTCGCCGCCAGATAGCACTGTTGTTGCATGTGTACCGGATTTTTCCGTTTTATTCGTAATGAAATGTGATAGTTGAAGTTTTCATACAATTAATGTAATTGTATAAAATAGTTCTATTTGTATTGTGTTAGAACATACATAGATAATAAACTTTGTTATTTGCACTAAGGATGGAAATATAACTAAATATGTCAACCTGTTTCATATTCTGTCGTAAAACTGGATTGGTTAAACACTGGACTACACAATTACTTGATTTAAATGTGGAAGCATAGAAAATTGTTATTGACTACAAGTTTCTCTATTTCGTCTTAAATTCCTACACTATTTGCATTAACAAAGGCGCGTTTACAAAAGCTTAAAGCCAAAAACCTTTGTGTTTTTACTTTTTACAATTGTGATCACTGTAGGAGAAAGTGCACAGAAATTAAAAAAAAAAATATGCTTATACCTAATATCTTGACCGGGGCAAGTATATATTACAATTCGGGCAAAACACAAACTTTTACACGGAAATGAACAGAAAATTTCTCAATTTATTCCTATGTTTCAAACTTTCCCATAATAAATCTCGCTTTGTTCCCAACCTCAATAGAATAAACGTTAGTAAAGGTTGTTCTCGGTAAAATGAGCACCTTTAAAAGCCCTGCATAAGATCTACTTGTATCCACATTGTTTATTCTTCCACCTTATGTAAAATTAGCGCTGACATGAACCTGATTACTTTATTAATGCGACGGTCAAATGAAACTGTGAGATTGTTAGAAAAGTTAATAACTTACAAATATGCTAATTCCTATACTTACATACAATATAATTTCAGTATTCACAAATGTTTTCTTAACACTTTTAATTCGACGTTAAGGCATGGAACTAGCTACCCTATGTCGTTGCCAACTTTACTGGGCGTACGACAGCCAGTGTGACCGTTCAAATGCGTATAGGTAAGAGGGGTGAAATGTTTCAAAGGTTGATTTCAGAAGTGCTCAGAACAACCTATCGGGGCGCAGGTACAATACCGCTCTGTGAGACGAAACATACCAGCAAGCGCAGCTCAAATCTGGCCTGCTGGTGGTGGGGGCTCGCGGCCCCCGGCAGCGACCGTTATTTACGTTCGCCACACGGGAAGACAGCGAGCAGCACACAGCGTGCTATCCCCCGCGTCGAGAGCGCGCGCCCGTCGCAAAGGAAGAAATAGCATGCAGTCTCGGCTCATGCGTCGCTTCAACCACTGCCGGCTCTATAGTCTATTAGCGGTTTCTTCGTACTTTCTCAATCTAATCCTTTTCAAAAACCACACCATGTATGACGTGTTTGGTTCTTTCCTAAATATCCTATGCATCACAAGTGTTTTATACTTGTGTTAATATATATTAAAATACTTTATTTTTTGGCAAAATATAGATTTTATTCGTACTTTATCTATAAATTATAATATTTTATTAATAATTAATATGAATTCAAACATTTATAATATTGGTGTGTGGGTAATGCCTAGTAATAAATAGTTCTTATGCAAATTATTATTACACTGAGTTCACACGAATGCGGTGACTTCCTAATCTAAATTATTTACCGATAGCGCTACTTTTATAATGTAAAAAAAATACGGAGTCGTAAAAGCAGCTTAGGCATTCCTGTATATCAGTATATCACAAAACGGGGAGCAGAAGAGACCACGGCATTCCGTTTACCTGAACTTTACGAGAGCAATAAAAAACTGGGCTCCATAGATATTCTCAACATAAATATTTTCTACTGCTAGCACACTGAGCCCCAATTGTTTATTTAGCTTCACGCGGAAAGTGAACGAATACATGGAAACTCCAGCGCTGTTGTGTGGAGACATAGCAGGAACAAAAGACGACAAAACAATACTTAGTTTTCTCCTGAATTCTGGTCAAAGCATTAGGTCAGCCTCCCGCTGCCCAGCCTACTCACTCGCAAAATACGGAATGTTATTTGAGTAATGACCGAGAAACTCAAGGGAGTGTTTAGAGTCACTTAAAACATTTGAATGGAATTTCTTCATTGTTTATATTTAGTATAAGGCAAGATATGGAAATTGAACAAAAGTAAAATATTTTTAAAACTAATACAACTACGCTAAACGGACACTAAATTAAAAAAAAAGCACTATTTATAACCAGATAATGTTCGAATTGCTTGTCTGCCAACGGGAAAACCTGACTTCCAGTATATTCGAGCATCTCCTCTGAGGCACGTGGGTGCCCAAAGTTTTCTAAACGTTCATTAATTGTCACTTCAGGTTTTTTTTTATTCAGAACATTACCTGACTACCTCCCGTGCGAAGGTGCTCTTTCATAATCAAGTTCCCTTATTTATGCCTTTTGTTGTTTGCAAAGGGTCATTTTCCTCTTTGACTTACTATCGTGAGAAAGTACGCGGTTATTTTTTTTTTTTTTTCATAACTGATGTAGTCAAATTCCACCTACCGTTTCTGGGAACTGTTGTAACATCCCCGCATAATACCAAAGCAAGTAAGCGTTTTGCATATCAAAAGGAAATTCTTATACAGTAATGTTTATTCGTAGCGTAGCCTACGCGTGTTTTATTTCTGTCCCTCACATTTCACCATGATACCTAGCTTAAATAAAAAAAATGGGTCAAATAGAATAAAAGGCTTCTCTAAGGATACGAGGGTATTCGCCTCATGCAAGAGACCGTGTTCTTAAACCGAATAAGACATTGTTATTTATGTTATGTTACTTATATCCTTTACAATACTGAAACCATTTATGTATGCTATATTTCGCATGGCAGGCTGTCAAAGTTGAAGGTCGTGTCAAATTCACGCTTCTTTTGGTCGTCTGTCTTTGCTATAAACTGCGTTTCACGGGCGTATAGAGGGCTGAGGAGGAGAAGAGGCTACAAGGTAACTACACACTACCGATCTCAAATTTACAGTGCTTCTTATGGTTTGAGTTTTTGCTCTCCATTAAAATGATATGTTATTGCAATTACGCAAATGTCTGCATCAATTAATATTGCATGTCAATCACCCACTTCCCCCTCCATCCAACATTTTTGTGCTTTTAAATAGAAAATTTTGTTTAAACCTTTAGTTCCATTATTCATACTCATAGTTATTAGTCTCTTCTCCGAAAAGTCATTCTTGATAGGACGCTGGAAGTCTCAATGGCGTATTTTATTTTTATTATTTTCAAATTCGTTAGAGTTGTGAAAGATTAACTGAACATCCCAAAAATGTATTGATTTCGAAAGGAGCGTACGTAATCCCCGAAAACTGTGAAGATGGTACAACTTGACGTACTTCTGTAAAACTATTGAATATTCTCCTGTGGAAATAAGCTGACTTAACTTTACGTGTGAGAGCCTACACTTTTTCGAAAGTTAAAATGGTTCAAACCAATATTTTCAGGGTAACATTTGGGTATAAAAATTCCTGTAACGCAACATTAAGTATGACATGTACGTAGAGCATACTTTTGTCAATGGAGCATAAAATTATGGGTTTACCGCTTGGTGTTCCATAGTTGGCACACACCACAACGAAAATACAGCACATTGGTACAGTACCTTGCTCATAGGAGCGACTAGCCTTCGATTCCCATACCAGTGTCACCCTTAGTGTCTGTGCCTAAAACACTCTTAAGTTATTAACTACATCTTCTCTTACGATACCGGTGACTGGTTTTTTTATCTTTACATGTGAATTATGCACTTGGCTGGCTGCGTGCATCCCGGTATTGAGCACTATTGCAATGCACGCCTGATGACCGTGAAAAGGAAATACGTTTTCAGNACATTAAGTATGACATGTACGTAGAGCATACTTTTGTCAATGGAGCATAAAATTATGGGTTTACCGCTTGGTGTTCTATAGTTGGCACACACCACAACGAAAATACAGCACATTGGTACAGTACCTTGCTCATAGGAGCGACTAGCCTTCGATTCCCATACCAGTGTCACCCTTAGTGTCTGTGCCTAAAACACTCTTAAGTTATTAACTACATCTTCCCTTACGATACCGGTGACTGGTTTTTTTATCTTTACATGTGAATTATGCACTNGTCTGTGCCTAAAACACTCTTAAGTTATTAACTACATCTTCTCTTACGATACCGGTGACTGGTTTTTTTATCTTTACATGTGAATTATGCACTTGGCTGGCTGCGTGCATCCCGGTATTGAGCACTATTGCAATGCACGCCTGATGACCGTGAAAAGGAAATACGTTTTCAGTAACTGGAGCAGGTTTACTCTACTAAGGAACACCCGCATCACACCTGACTTGTATGAAGAATGCATGAAGTGGCTAAACGACGACTTGAAAAGAAAGTAACTAGCGAAAAAATTTCTTTCTCCTCCCCCCCCTTCCCCTTTCGCAACTCAACCCATCAGCAACTATCCATCGTACCATAATATTAAAAACGCACACGCCCATTGAACGTTCTGCCAACCGCCACATGAGTATTTCCATTTGTATTTTATGAACCGTGCCAACGTAAACATGTGGGGTGTTTAACTCTCTTATTGTCATCATTTTCATTAATGTTTTCTAGATGTTTGCTTAGTTTTAATGCACTTATATAAAAGTTGTGTGTGTTCAAAAATGTAGTTATAAACATATATTAAATTTTTATTTAGAGGAGGAGGGGTTAGCTGCGTGTGAATACTACCCTTTACAATAAAGAGCAGTCTGTATAAACGAAACAATATTTCCGCATGCCTGTGTTAGTAGATATAGGCCTATGTAGCATGTACGCCACTGTTACTGTACACATTTCTGGTCAGATATTTGCTGCGTGCGCTTTGCCAGTCTTGTTGACTCTTGAAATCCAACTTCGCCAAACGCTGCTGACTCTACCAGCCAAAACCAATTCAGTTTCTCTTTTCACAATGTCTTACAAGCATGAATGCGTAATACAATTGAGGAATGGTTATGTGTCTTCTCTGTGTTATTTAATACGAGCGAGTATAAAATTCAATCCACTTAGACATATTTTGCACGCAATCTCAACCGTTCACCGACAAATCGTGAGGGGGAGGAGAGAAAATTTTACTATAAAGGAACTTCATTGCATGTGGGAGAAGTTATTTGCTGTTGAAGCTTTATTTTAAGTCCTAGTTACTGCCACTGATATCTGGGAATACGTAATTGTGAACTCATTCTTATTATTTCATTTTGAAAATACAGTTGTATTTGATCAGGCTTGATTGAAATCAATACACCAGACTGTAATGCGCAAACCTGCATACCAATAGGCATTTCTGTCATTCTCATAAACTATATTTTCTACCCCACGTAGAATTTTCTACCCTTGTATAATAGTACATATACTTGCATGAACCTTTCACTTTCACTTTCTCTCACACACACGCACAACACATATAGTCCATTCACAGTTACTTCCAACTTTTCTGAAGCCCTGCTGAAGTTCTGCTTTCATGATATTCCTCCGCTTCATGCAAACATAGCTTAATCGAGTCTAGAAAATTACACCAAAGGGCCAGCGCACCGTTCGTGCGCACTCAGTGTAATACAAGTGAGTATAAGAACTACAGTCATTACCAGCGCACCTATTTTCTCCCTGTTTTTATTCAAATTAACTATAAATGAAATATTATAATTTATAGATTTAACGTAAGAAGAAGTTCAATTTAACCGAAAATAAGGTACTTTTATGCNGGATATTCCTCCGCTTCATGCAAACATAGCTTAATCGAGTCTAGAAAATTACACCAAAGGGCCAGCGCACCGTTCATGCGCACTCAGTGTAATACAAGTGAGTATAAGAACTACAGGCATTACCAGCGCACCTATTTTCTCCCTGTTTTTATTCAAATTAACTGTAAATGAAATATTATAATTTATAGATTTAACGTAAGAAGAAGTTCAATTTAACCGAAAATAAGGTACTTTTATGCNATAAATGAAATATTATAATTTATAGATTTAACGTAAGAAGAAGTTCAATTTAACCGAAAATAAGGTACTTTTATGCTAATACAAGTGTGAAATGCTTGTGATACGCTTGTATACATAAAACAACCAAACACGTTATACACTGTACGAATTTTGAAAGGTTTGATTCAAAAAGTGTGAGAAACCCACTAATATACTAAACACATGCAATTCGTATCTTTACTCACCGGCGATTCATTTGTTTTCGTGGTTATATTTACACCGCGCAGAGTCGAATTCAGTGTCCTATGTGCACGCCTGCAGATTTCTTTTGATGGCTGGCTGCCTATATGCGAGGAGACATTGCCTTAATTGAATCTGGCACTAAGAATTAATTTACCCCAACACTGAATTACTTTGAATCGCGGACACACACCAAAGACGCGTAGCAATTTAAAACATCCAGTTACGACAAAGAATCTGAACCAAAGTGTTTTGAAAAACGACTGATGATGAAAATATTTTTGCGAAAATCATGTGTCTATAACTATTACTAAGATCCTGGAAAATTATCTTATTCTTTTATAGATATACAGACTTAAATTGGTACTTCTGTTCTGCCATTGATACATACTTTACACGTCTTCTAAGACTCAAGGCCTATTATGTGGATGTAACAAAAATAAGGATAAATCATTGTCCCCATTTTGACAACAGCCAATGGCAGGTTTACTTCTGCTTGAGTAAGCAAAAAAGTTGAAAACTAGGCTACAGGTAAATTAATTCGCGAATTGTTCTGTCTCTAAACATTACCGATTAAAGTACAGTCACATTAAAATAAAAGTTCAGCACCTAAAACTATTAATTTATTGCATTTATGGTTGAAAGGTTGATGGTAATTTATTAGAGTGGTGAAAACACGACTGAGAGGGCACAGTCCATTAGTGCTGAGCGAGGAAGGTGGGTTGCAGAGGCCGTGATACTTAAACCTGTGTAAATCTTGTTTGCAGGTGAGAAGCCGCACAAGTGCGTGGTGTGCGGGAAGGCGTTCAGCCAATCCTCCAACCTGATCACACACATGCGCAAGCACACCGGCTACAAGCCTTTCTCCTGCGGACTCTGCGACAAGGCGTTCCAGCGCAAGGTGGACCTGCGCCGGCACAGGGAGAGCCAGCACTCGGCGGCCGGCGGCCTGGCCACCGGGTTCCCTGCCCCGCCGCCAGGCGCGCTGCTGGCGCAGTGATGCTCGTGGCCGGCGGACACGTAGACAGGCACGCCCCCGCAGCTGTTGCGCCGCTCCGCCACAGTGCAACTGACGGCGCGCAAGTCGTCCCCTCAAACTGTTCCCGAACTCTGAGGCAGTGATCTATGTTCAATTATTTCCTTAGGAAGAGACTGCTGCAGCCACAAAATAAAGCTCTGGGACCCACAACGAAGGAACTTGCATGTATGTGCAAAAGAATCATCCGTTGTTAAACAACTGCCATGATTGCTAAATTCCAAAAAATATTGTTCAGTACTGAACAGAGGCACAGCACCTATTTACACGGTTGTAAATATTGTTGAAAATGCTATTTTGATTCTTTGTATAGAAAATACATCTTTTCAATTGATAAGTCTACTGTACACGGTAGACCGAGCAAGGTAAACGATGAGGGTGAATTTAAAAATGCATAAATCTTGATTGAATTTTTCTCCGCTCAGACTGCATAAATCAATTAAATCAATCAGCAGAACTTTATCAACGACCTTACGATGTTCATATTTTATAAATTGCAGTTAAATCATGGCACAAAACTCATTACTTTCGTATTTTACAGCCCAGTTAATTATTTTTGTATGAACTTTAGCATAAAAAGTTCACAATCTGAAAATTACTTTACCAAGGAGACATGAAATCGTACCAACTTTAGGCGTGTTCTATAATGCAAGGATGCGTAAACAGACAGAGACAGAATACGTAAATGGAACGAGTTTGTCGAAACGGGATGAATTTATCTTCTGCCATACACGGAAACGTTACGGCCTGCAACCAACGAAAACAAAATCATTTTATGTTACGAATCGCCTACATGCGTAGTTTTATAACATTCGCGTCATTTTTAATATTCTAGTAATATTTAATAAATTTCATAATAAAAATACTGCAGAGACATGAACGCGTGTTTCTTAAAACAAAACTGATGATAGTCACATTGACACAGTGTTTTTATTGTCTATAGTAGTAAGCCACAATCCTCACAAAAGTGATGATCATCTAAAAAAAATACTCGATTCTCATTGACTATGCACAGATTCACGGATGACTAAGATTTCGGAGTTGGCAAGCTCTCTTACGTTACTGTACGCGTACTCTGTGTTCGCGTCCGTGATGAGTATCCGCACCCGTGTCATTGCAGAATGCGCCTCAATGGAAAGCGCGTCGTGTGTTTTGTAATGTTCTTAGCAACTATCGCAGTTACTGTTTCATTATCTGCATGCACTCCATCAAAAGTTCCGATATGCAACTTACACAGTGGGAAGGACTCTAATGCATTTTATGAGAGACAAGTGTAAATTTTCGTACCACTGCAATTTAAGTTAACGTTAATTTTAAACACATGTTCATTTTATAACTAAGAATGTTTATTTTCGCAGAATTATTTATTTAGTAGTCTATTCTATTAACGAGTAACTATGAAGGAAAATGTTTTCCAAAGGCTATGAAACGATGTTCTACTAGCGTAATATAATGTGTATTATAATTTTGTGAAGAAAATATAAATTTTTTACTGTCATAAGTTTGTTGGTAATACCACATACTTTTATTTAACTGCAGCAAGTTCACCAAAACAACGAAGAGTAATTAATCCCTTTTTGTGTTCACAAGCATTGTACAGTATTCAGGCCCTTATTCAGAAAATATTTTCAACATTGTCTAAACTCTAGTCATGGTTTATATATCCGTAGTCAGTCACTATCACGAATTTCTTATCCATAAAACGTATTGTAGTCAGTGTTTAACCAAACATGCTTTAACTTTAAAAAGGGAAGATGTGGTCTAACGAGTAATGGACTTGCGTATGTAGGTGAAATCCTAAGCGTATTTCAGGTAATGCAGTATTATTGGAGACAGTATTAAATTCATCAAATGCTTTATAAAGCATCCTATTGCATAGTACATTATGTTAATAAGGAGGAAAATTCGAGCACACGGTACCAGTCTACCCATCTATTTGCCCCACTGTCGTTGGTTTTCTTTTATACAAATGTTGTTAACATATGGGGTAATAGTAAATAAGCACAGTAGTTCTGAGATCTAAAAAAGAATTTTTGCTGGAGACAAGGGTCCCGCCATATTCGCTGCCGTTAGAATTAGTTACTATGAGACCTCGTGTAAAATATGTGCATGTTTCGTAAGCAACGAACGAATACTTTACAAGTACGAACATTTTTCATTTTTCATGTGTGTGTGTGTGAGAGAGAGAGAGAGAAAGAGAGGGGTAGGGGAGAGCAGTTACAGTGGAACACTGATCGTGTACGACATTTTGTTTCAAGCTTGGTAAAACTGCAACAGAAATGCACGAAATGATGTAAACAGCAAACGAATGGTGGGGAGTGTCAAACAAGATATGATGAAATCTGGGAGCTGGTCATTTATTACGATTATGTGTCTGCACACATGCACACGGCAACAATCGCCTCGAAGTTTTTGGCTAAGCAACAGGATTCAGTAATACATCAACTCCCTTATTCGCTTTATTTGCCATCAGCAGACGTTGATCCATTCCCTAAAATTAGATCGGTTTAAAAGGATAGTTTATTGATGGTATTCCAACGATCCAGACTTAACGTAGGCTAACGCCCGAGCCGAAGGCGATCCCGGAACACGACTTCTGCCATCAATCATTACACAATCAGTGTATCATAACTGAAAGATGTGTAGACGCATTCTTCTTCTTAGCTCGAGCTAGACTGTACATTGTCTACTACGGCCTGACAAGATCTTTTTTACCTCTGTAGCTGGAAGTGTTTCATTCTTATTGCCTGCCAGTCTATCTGGGTTCAACCCTTGTGTAGTGTTCATTCCATATTCAGTTTTTCCGTATGTTTTCTTTCCAACTCCGTATATTTAGTTGCTCACATAATACCACCATTTCCAATTCTATATATTGTTTCCTTTTCGAAGCTCTTAAGAACTTTATATCTATAGACACGTCTTTATTGCGTTTTGAAAACCAGGATTCATTTCTATGTTACGGTGTTGGACGGCAAACTTTTTTTTGGAGTGCCAGTTGATTGTTCCACATTCACCGTTAAACCTGTTTACTTAATTTTTTTATAACATTCACGTTAAATATAGCAGTTTCTCAGCCAAGACAATAAAATACCCGCGTTCGACTCGGCTGAAGGCCGGGGTTTCACACCGATCCCTTGGGCCCACCGTGAAACTGTCGAGGTGGGTCGCCCCGAACATGCCTGACAAGACACCGAACAAAGGTTTCCCACCAACCACTGTTTGACAGACTGTGACGTCAGGGATGAAGTTGCGCTCACTTGACGATGCCGCTGGTCAGCGGGTTTTCTCGGGGATCTCCCGTTTCTCCCGCCCTTGCATTCTGGCACCACTCCACACTCACCTCGCTGCCAGACAAAAGCTTGAAACAACTCGACGGCACTTGAGCTTGCGTGTCTGCGAATCTCAGTCACGAATTTTCCCTTGTGATTACGTAATTTTCTCGAAATGGCTTCGAAAAAATATCGGTGTATGGACCACAGAAAATGTGAGACGCGCCGCCTGTTACATTAAAGCGGTTCTCGTAAACATGTCAATGCCTGTACTCTGTGTCTTATAGGACTACTGAGTGGTTTTTTATATGCGGGGGGAAATGTGTTAGCCTACACCGTGTTAAATGTTAAAGAAACTTCTTATCAGCTATCATAACCATGAGGTTAAAATGTAGCTATTGACTGAGGATAAGTACTATGACGGTTCGAGGAAGGCAGGAAGGAAAAAAAGATAATATTTCCTGGTTGTATCAGGAAGGGGGGGCAGTATTCTGATAACTGTCATGAACCTATCCGCCACCTTTACATAGTCGTTCCCACCCATGTGGTAACTTTGCCACTGTAACGATGACTTCCCCGTGAAAACATTTCGCAACCTGACACGCCTGTTAGATGTTACGAAACAAAAAAAAAGTAACTGTAATGTGTTCTGTTCTGGGCATATGCCAATCATCTGGATATATTTTTGGCTACTGTGCATGATAATCAGATGCACCCCTTCTCTTCTAGATTTTCAACTTCATATTAAAGAGCATGGAATTCACACCTGCTGCCTCCTGTAGTATTTTCAGTATTGTATGAATACGTTTTGAACTTATCTCCTGTCGGGGGGATTTTTACTGTGCCTATGCCGGTTTTCACCTCCCCCTTCTTAGCTATAGCCTCAGCTATAGGTACACTTAGGAATGCAGTTCATGGCCCCAATTGCGGCCATGGCTGGCTTAATCCCTCTCCGTCGCGATGCACGCCTCCTAGCGTGAAATTCCCTCTCCTGTAGGCGTATGGGGCCTAGCCCTGAGACGCACCTAAACTCCCGTCCCTACCTCAGACGTACACTTAATACTTAGCAATAGGGTAGGTTAGAAAATGATAATCAGATCCCGAGTATATCAACAGGTGTACGCAAAGTTGAATATTTTCGAAATCAGTTTTCTGCATTCTCAGACTGACTGAAAGCGACAGCTACACGTGCACAGTAATTTCTTTGCGTTAACCAACGGGCTTCGGGCGTTAACTCCTTAATTTACGTTACGATAATGAAATAATTTCCAAAGTAATAGTTATATAGGATAGGATATCATCCGCTAACACATCCGCGACTAAATTTTTCTCGTCCATTATCTAGAAAATCTCCGAGTTAAGGCGGTTGCCTAGTGACGGGTATGCTTGTGTGAGTGACGCAAAAATCGGTGAAGTTGTACGGGCGACACCGACTGGCGTATGTAACGCAGTATCGCCTCTACGCGCAAGGCGCTCAACTGTCGTGTAGTCTTTCCGTCGGCGACTCGTCTCAACGTGACTTTAAGCGGTGACTCTATTAATATTATTGGACGCAGCTCTGTAGCAAAGTCCAATGCATTCCTCATCCCCACCGCCCCCACCTCGCCCGGACACTTAGATTGCATCGCAGTGCGACAACTTGCGAGACATTTGTGCAGCAACTGTAACGCTTAGATTCGCATGATGATGTGAGAGCGCCCGGCGTCGGTGTGGGCCAGTAAAAGCAATATTCCGCTCTCAAGACGACCACTTAAATTGCTCATATTAAAATTCCAATGTGGGGAAAAACTTGACTTTAATTTGGCATTCTTAAACAGCGCGCCCGCGTTATGACTGTGAAAATTGCTTCTTTTAAAAGAAAATAAATGCATATCTATATATTTGGTGAGTTTCACATGTTCCCGGTTCGTATATTTTGAGATATAGCCGTCTGGAAAAGTCGTTTTTAATTATGTTGGTGAGCATGAAAATAATGTTTACAATGTACGTGAAGTCATGAAAGTATCACCCCGTCATCGTCTACTATGTACTTCCTTTTCGTAGGTAAACCTACTGAAGGCACGTGTAAGAGTATCGACAGAAACCCCGTTTTTCGAACACGCTGCAGCGCGTTTGAAGCGCCAGTTAGGCGACCGACTTAAATCACCAGTAACTCCTGGCACTGCCAGAATTCGCTAAGTACTTACTCAAAGTATGTTATGAAAAAAAAAAATTGTATTCCACTTATTATTATCCGAGTAACGAAGTTCGAGCTGCAGAACTCACGAAAAATTAGATCATTGCATATGAATCTGATCAGCTAGAGAAAATGTGCATATTTATCGACTCATAAAATATACCGATAATGCACATTATCACAGTACTTCACTATGTATGCGTGTTCATTCCACACAGTGCATTATTCGACAAGCTAAATTTCCGCTATGTTACACAAGTTTCACCTATTAAAATATTACCTGGCATTTTTATTTTGTAAACAAAACAAATTAATAAAGGATTTTCCAAGAATCACTAATTGCTTTAATCTTCGTTTTTGGAACAACGTTCTGGAACATTTGAAAAAAGTCGAAGACAGAGATTTACACGGGTCCAGCCTCCATTATAAGTTACTTGGAAACACCCTATGATACAACCTGAAAATGAAATACTAGCTTAAAGAAAAAGAGTTTTTGTTTTTATCAGAGATGCTTTTGTACATTATTACTTTTGCATCCCTTTCCCCTTTTTCCCCTGGGGTCATTAAAAACTGCAAAGTCGGCCTTCCTTGCATACCAATTATAGTTTTTCGAAGCCTTACCACAAGTATCGTATTTCACTTCCAAAAAAATCTTCTAATAAAAATATATATTCAATTTTGATTTTTATGTGCAGCAACATCATTCTTTTGTACATGTAACTTTATTAGCGAGCAAGCTTTACTTGCTATTAAATTAAAACTGCTGCGTACCTAGCATACGGGAAGCTGATGACTTTAATGCTAGAAGCATTTTTAATCGTGCTGGTAGTGTTGGAAACATGAAGGTTCTTGCCCTAGGTGCTCCACGTTTTCTGGCGCGACTGTACAGCGGTCCTGCGACCAGCACCTGTAGACGCAGGCAGGTGTCCCTATCACGTGACCTCTCCCGGCAGACGCCGGATTACTCCCGCATTCCAAGCCGTGAATCCACTCCAGTTACAACTGCCGCCTGCTGCCGGCAGGTCCTGTCTATTTCGGGGGTGGTCGGCGCCGCTCGGCAGTTTCCGGCACGATTACCTACGAATATTATATACAGCACTACTCTCACTCGCACAATGCGCTCTCTCTATCTCCCTCTCTCACTCTCTTTCTTTGTAAGGATGAGATGTTACCCGGCTGTTCTATTTTATTCCAGCCGACTCCCTGATTATTAGCATAATCACACTCACATCTTCCTGGAAAAAAAAACATTTGTAAATAATTTCAGATTCTGGCACCTGTAAGTAAGTAATAAATCTTCTAAGTAATACAAAAAAAAATCCAACACTATTTATATAATCTGCAAAGGTTAAAAAGTGAAACTACAATTGAAAGGGTATTAAAATTTGAAATACTGCTTATGTATAAGTGTGTGAGTTATATAGTGAATAAACATTAAACACTGATAAACTATAATACTGTTCAAAATTTTAATTCATATAACTCATAAGGTTTTTTATCAAGTTCAAAACGTCACTCTTTTTATAAAATAACTAACGATATCAAAAATAAATACCTGTAGGTATATATTATCACCACGACAAAAATTCTTGAACATTTCTTAAGTATTCCTACGAACATGTAATGTCAGTGACACGTAATGAAGTGCCTCGTTTTCAAAGTGCAAAATATTATTATGATTATTGATTTATGCGGTCTCGAGAGAATTGGAAGAATAATTCCACGTGCGTTAAAACTTAAAATAATATATGTATTTTTATTGTCTTCACATTTACCATTTGTGTGGAACTGCACGGAAATGAGAATCTTGTTGTTTAATTATAGAGGCTGTGAATATTCGCAAGGTTGCGGTCGACATGAAGAAGTAATTGCGTGCCTAATTCAGTGCTTTATTTATTAAATTAAAAGCAATACTTTTGTATTCAAAACCAAAGACTTTTAAAAATATTTTTTTTGTATTGTAAGGTAACGCTTATTTTAAGGGACCAAATATTGAAACGTATACGAATCTTTTCTAAAGTTTAGGTGATAAGATATGTGAATATTTGTTTTCACGGTTTGACTGCAAAATATACCTACGGCATAATTTTTGTAGTTTGTAAATACACATTCTAGTCCTGAATTTGTAATATAATTTTGTTTGTATATAAACAGGGTATTAACAGTTTTGTTTAAATAACTGTCGAAGCTGATTGCAATTTCGTGTTACTTACGAAGCAAGTACACGTCAATGGTAGTTTACTTTGCATAATTAACTTTGCTTTTTTTACGTTTATATCGCATTTTTACGTAACGTGTGATGAAACGTTTCGCGATAAATGAACTTCATACGGAGTTCGCAGTTGGCATTTACAGTTCATTAATCACATATATGGACGTTCTCTGTGTTAGGTTTTACATAAAATTTCAAACGAAATCGTTTAAGAAATTCCGTCCTTTTTTCGTATGAACTAAACAATAACTGTTGTAATTTTATATGTATATTAAAGTACAAAGATTGTATTGTTGTAAAATATTGTTTTTATATGTAATTTAAAATATGCACTGCACTGTGTACGAAGTATTTGCACACACATTAAGACGTGACGGCAGTTTCAAAAGTATTAAAGGAACGTTAATATAACCCACCAGATACAACAATATGACCAACTTGCGTATAGTTTTTAAAAAATTTCCCGGTACCTGTTAAAACCATTTTTACATAAGAAGAACTTTAATATGGATAAATTACTGCAAACCAAAAATAGTGAAAACTTTACGACAGCTTCGCTCTTAATGTGAATATTTGAAAATTATTCCAATAAACGGAATTTTACTTATAATTCCGTGAATATTGCAATAGTGCAGTCATTACTCAGTAATGATGCCCAAATAACTGTTATTTCCGCAATATAATATTGTGGCTATTGCGTTTCACTGGTTGTAATCATTGCTTCGTGTTTAGAGTGCGAATGTCAAAGAGTTATGGAAAAAGCAATTTTCCACATACTGTAAAGATCTGAATTGGTATACTTTTACTTTGTTATTTTTCATGAATTCTTGTTGTTTATTAATTTTATTTTTGTGTTATATTAACCACATTTTATATTTTGAAATTGTATTTTGTTTGCAACTGTTTTTACTATTAGTTACTGTAGCGACAAGAAACTTGCGTTCGATGTTTTACGATTTATTCTAAACAAACTATTATTCTGGCTGTGAAATACGTTGCTTGCGATTTAGATCAATACATACAAACCGCTCGTCCAACTCTGAATCCTGTAGAAGATTTCAGATTCCCACCGCATTGGCTTGTCGTATTATTGTCTTTTTTTTTAAGAGCACCTTCACCGAATGCAAAAACAGATCTAAAAAACTCTCTCTGATTGAGTACCTCTGCACGCGTAGCCTGAAGAAATGCCGGATTAAATATTTGTTTTCAGATATGAACTCTTAAAAAAGTGGGAACATCTTCGGTTATAAGTGGTAAAAATAATGATCATTTAATTATTTTTCAATTAATTACTTTTTCAAAATTTCGCAATTTTTAATCTGTTATTAAAGGGCAAAGAGAAAGTAATCTAATGATATAGGTAAAATATGCGAAGGAGAAGATTTCACAGAGCCAGCGTTTTGGCGAACGCTAACTCGAAAAGTATTCTTAAATTGAACGCAAGTATTATAGGCTCTTCGCGGTTATTTGAGCACTTTTGAAATAAGACTTTGAAAATGTCACTGTCCCTACCTGCATACGATTTAACGGACACAGTGACCGGCAAGCATCAAGTAAAGTTGGTAATGACGGAGGGAAAGTAGTTCCTTTATTAACTTAGAGTTAGAAATGCTATATAAACATTTGTAAATACTGAATTAATTAACTTTTGTTTGGGTTTTTTAATGCATGTAAGAAAGTGTAAGAATGAGAAAATCTGTACAACGCAACGTTTACTTTTCTAATAATTTCACATTTACGCTTGACCGACGCATAAAAAAAGTGATCAGGCCCATGGCCATGTTAATGTTACATGTAGTGGAAGAATACACAATGTGAATACAAGGAGATCTAAAGCAGGGCTCTCAAAAGTGCTCAGTTTAGCGCGAACTGCTTTTACAGTATTGTAACTATAGTAAAATAACTGTGGCAAACATTGTGCTGTGTACTGTACTTAATGTGATTTAGCTAGTAATTTTGATCAGTCCCAGCACGTTCAAGTTGTAATGTCAGACTTCATAACAGCTAGCTACCAAAGAAATTGTAAGTGTATATGTTGGTATCTTTTTCCCTCACTGCTGAGTCAAGAGGCTAGAGGAAATATTCTTTTGGAAATGTGATGGCTGTATTATTATGGTCGTTTTGAAAACGGCAAAGATAAAGAAATTATATTTCTTTTTGTTTGAGGTATGTACTTCACAAAAGTGTTAGTTTGTGGCAATAAAAAGATGTTCTCATTACTTGGGAGAGACTTTATTTTGTTCACCCATATGTCCTCTAAAAAAGGTGTGTATAAATAAATCGTTACTCCGTGTTGTCGTCACCTCCTTGTATTACAGTCGCCAAGACATATGTACACAGTTAATTTATCTGAAACAACCCTACTAACTGCACAGTCATAGGATACTTCAGTTCACATATAGTAGGTACACAAATAATACGAGGGTGTTGTTGTCTGTGTAGGTAATGATATTGATTAACGTGTCAACAGATTGTATAAGTAAAGGAATAATTGTTTTATAATTATTATGATATTTTTCAGACTAGTGAGTGTAAGTACTATTCGCATTTCTGCCACTATAATAAGTCCATTTTAAATTTTCATGGCATTCTAAATAATTGGTATATATCTTATTTAAAAAATACATTAAAATATTTTTGTGACAAAGAAACGTTCTTGAGAACAGCGCGTAAGCAAATAACTTGCACCTGAAATTATATAATAAATTCCTCAGGATCAAAGAGTGATTAAGTAAAAGAAAAAAACCTTCATTTTCAACTTGGTTTTAGTAACAACAGGGATGCAGGAAAGAAAATATTGGATAGCTGTGCTTCCACACTGTTGTGACTTGAAAGTATGTAATAGTCATTTATAAATACAATTTGAAGCCATTAACATATACATACTTGTTCACGTATAAACGCCTAGGAGCCGAGCTCTTTTACAGAATAAGAAAATGCTCGTATCTATGTCACCACATGCTAGGCATTTATAAAAACATAATTTTTCCAGTTTATATAATAATAGCTTAAAGATGTCAAAATAAGCAATAGCGGGACACAAATGACTGTATATGATTAGGGAACGGTAATAAGTATGTCAGTAATAAATAAAAATACATTTTTTTTGTGATTAAATAACATTTTTTTTGTAAATTACATCTGTAAGTTAAGTTTCCTGGATCTGTTAAAGGCGGTCAATAGGCTAAAATTATTTGCTAAGTTTTTAACATATTGCATCCTTTTTCGCTGTAATACTAAATAATAGGAAAAAAGATGACAGTGGAGGAAAATTACATTTAAAAAAAATAAAACAAGTGCTAGGAATTTTAACTTTACACATTTCTTCGCACATATATCTAAATAGGGCAAAATTAATACATTAATCTACAGCTCAAAATAATTGTTTATATTATTAGAATATTATGAAAAATACTTTTTGGAAATTTGTTATGCGGTTTGCTCATATTTCACTGAAAATTCAATAAACAAGGTAAAGCCTTACCACAGACAGCGCCGTCCCTAGCGAAAGAGAGGTCAGGTTTAAGAACTTCAGCGAGGCCTTTCCCTTCNCCCCCCCCCCCCCTTTTTCCCTAAACACAGTCACCTTTCCAACAATATGCTCTGTTATCGTGCGCTTGCGAATTGTGCCTAATATTTCATTTATAAAACATGTTTTTATTTAATGCACGTGGCCCTATGCGGTCGCGCATGGCACACCCATAAGGACTGCGCTGGCGGCAGACGAACCAAATGTCGGGTTCCAAAGACATTGCGACAAGCCACTCACTCCTGTCACTTCAATTAATACTCGGCTGAAACCAAACTTGCTTTTTAAATTGGGTTTTGGAATTTGTATGAATCAGGATGTTAAGTTGAATTTCGATATCTACTCTGGGAAAAAAAAACCCCGATGAATAACATTTTGATGAAAGCATTTGGCATTTTTGTTGAGTTATTGTCAATATCATGCCACGAAAACATAAAATATCCTCGAAATATTTTGAAAAATGTTGGCCCTCGAACAGCTTTAAGACGTCACTTAATATAGTGGGAAACATGGCTGACTGTCTGCAAAGAGGAGAGGACCATGTCTTACAGCCAGCCTGGGCAGTGCACGAGGATATACGCATTTGAAGTGTCAGGTACGGAATGAAGAGTGGGGAGCAAACGGACGTATCGCGATCGCTTAAATACCCCGCAACACGGCAGTGGCTTCCGCAGTAACCCTGTACGAAACCCTTGGCCTGGAACTGACTCACCGGGCCTGGAACTGAATCACTGGGCCTGGAACTGACTCAACGGGCCTGGTATCGAACCGGGAACGGTCATGGTCACGATCATTGACTTCCTCTTTAAATTATCTACAATATGAGATTTTAACGGATCCGATTAAGCAGGAAAGTTTTAAGAGAAACCGAAAAATGCCGAAAATGAAGCAAAGGTTTTCCTTGCGGAAAATTTATTTGGGCCCGGAAAACGGTTTTCAAAAAACTTGGTGAATGTTGGTATCAAACTGTTCAGAACGGAATTTCTTATAACCTCTTACAGTCCATAATTCGGCATTGTAATTTACTGTCGGAATAACCCTAAATAACATATGTAACTCAGAAACTGCTAACACCACACTCATGAGCTTTGATTTTCATCCCAGTTTTTAATTCATGCGTGCGACGATGGAGTTCTGCCTTTTGTTGCAGCACGAGCACATGTTGTGTAGTACTTGTTCTTTACTCCGAAGAACAGGGCCTTTCCCGTTCTGAAACCCACTATTGCAGCCTGCAAAGATAACCACAGCAACAAGGCATATCGCTAATTGTACGTCCCCTAGCTGGTTCATTTTTACAAACGCTTTTCAGACAACTCTTGAAAGCATTTACGCTCGGAACTGCTTATGTTTTAACGCAAGCACTGACTGCGCATGTCTTAAGGGGCCCGTCTGTCTGCGTCGTTGTTCTCCTTTGTTGCCCGAGAAGCGCTGGAGCTGTAAGGGTTACGCTGGCACGCGCTATAAGAGCGCCATCTCCCCTACGCGCAGGGCTCTGGACTGGAGTGCAGTGTTCTCGTAGTGCTGCGCGTACCTATGGAACTTTCAGCGGTGACCCTATCATTTTATTCATGAAAAGTCTGTAGCAAAGTTCAACACAGGCTCCTATCGTAGTTTGGTTTGTGTCCGGCTAGAATGCTTTAAGATACAGCAGTCTGAAAAAGCCATTTTAGTTATATTGGAGGGCTCCAAAATAATGGAAGGCTCCAAAATAATATTTATAGCATGCGTGGTAACTTTAAAATACCATTCCTTCCTCGTATAGAACATGATGTATTTTCGTAGGTTAACGTACTGAGAGGCACGTTTAATAGTTTTGTTAAAAACCAGGATTTCAACCACTCGGCAACGCAGTTAAAGCGCCAGGCAGGCGCAACCCTTAATTGGATATACATTTTAAAAGTTTTAATAAAAGTGTAACTTTCAAATTTTTGTTCATATGAATTGTTTTCTTTTTTGTTGTATACTCGTTACGGTAAGAACTGACGCAGTAGTAACATATTTTCACATGTGCCTTGGTATGGCCGGGTTTCTGAAAGGATGGAGCTAAATTTAATTTTCTAATTTAATTTCTTCACTGCTCAAAATCTATACAGACAATTCAAGGCGGTTACTTCCACCTTTACTGAAGCCCTGCTAAAGTTCTACTTCAGGATATTCCTCCGCCTCATGCAAACAAAGCTCGACCAATTCTAGAAAATTACACCAAAGGGAGAACGCGCACTCAGTATAATAATATTTTGCATAAGAACTATTTCTTGCTAGGTATTACTAACACACCTATTTTCTCCCTATTTTACTTATATTAATTATAAATGACATTTTGCAATGTACAGATAAATCATAAGTAAAAGTTTAATTTAATCAAAAATAAGATTCTGTTATGTTAACAGAAGTACAAAACACTTGTGACACATGTCATATTTAGGAAACAAACAAAAACGTGATACGTGGAGTAGTTTTTCAAATGCTTGTTTCAAAAGTGTCAAGATATCGCGCATATACTAAATACAATGTTTTTTTTAACAGTGTGTGGTTTTTCATCGCATTATAATCCTCAGTACAAGTAATAAACCACTACTCATTATCGTATTACGTTAAACAAATAATTAAATAAGTCCTGGTAACAAATATTTCATAATCCTATATTTTATATATTAGTAGGTGTGCGCCACATGAATGAGACACTCGTAAACTCCTTTCACCTATATTCTATTCACGGTAAAGTGAACACTTTTGAAAGCCTTCTCTTTTGGAATAAAAGTCAATAAATATATATTATTTTTGCCTTAGACTTTAACTTCAGAGTGCGGTGGAGTATACACACTGTGCTTACGTGGCAATGTTTATTTAAAATGGTGGTTGAAAGATAAAAAAAAAGGCTGAATGTATTAAGTACCTAGGGGCTCAAAAGTGCTCACTTTACCGTGAACAGCCTATACTTAGGTGCTTAGGTTGTTCACAGACACCGCAGTACTAGTCCGGGAGCACCCCGACAACTCTCCGTAGTGTCTTCGGGCACACAGGTCGCTGCTCACAACAACCGCCGTAGCTCCATCCATCACCGGGAACATATGCTATAGTCTATTTGCAGTTCCTTCGTACTTTTCGAATCAAACCTTTGAAAATGCACCCCATGTATGGAGTGTTTGTTTGCCTCCTGAATATGTCAGTCTATCACAAGTGCTTTTTACTCGTGCTAAGGCTCGGCTTCATCCCGTTTGCACAAATTGTTAATTTTCGCGTCCAAAATTTCAGATTTATAGAAAGTACTCACAATGTACTATTATAAAAATTTTCTATTTTACAAGTTTTAAAATATTTGTGTGCGTAATTTTAAATGGGTATTATCTGCTTGTTGTAAAAAGTCTAGAACTTGTTAATATAATGTAAAATAAATATGTTCTCGGGTTTTACAACAAGCATGTAACATACAATTAAAATTACGCACAAAAATATTGAACAACTCGTAAAATGTAAATTTTCTATAACTGTATATCGTCAGTAATTACTAAGATTCTGAAATTATGACGCGAAAACTAACAATTTTTCAAAAAAAATTTAAGCTGGGTCTTAACATTAAATTACGTAATTTTTGTTGAACTTAAACTTGTCGTTGTATCGTATCTATAAAATACAATATTTCATTTACAACTAACTTTAATAAAGATAGAGAGAGCAAATAGATGTATTGGTAAGGCTAATAAGAAATAGTTCTTATGTAAAAGATTAGAACACAGTGTTACTCAGTATGGAAGACCACCTCCGACCTTCTGGAAGGTATTAGTCTCCGCCAGATACGAGTTGTCGACCTCTGCATCACGCCATGCTGTGCTGGATTCGTCTCCTTGCAGTTGGATGAGTCACGCAGGCTGCTGGCTAGCGGCTAGTGCTGTGAGCGGCAGAGCGAAGGACCGTCAGGCTGCAACATTATTTGTTATAGTCCATTCACGCTTACTTCCAACTTTTCTGAAGCCCTGTAAAGTTATACTTCCAGGATATTCCTCCACCTCGTGCAAACAAAGCAGAAAATTACAACAAAGGGACTGCGCACTCATTTTAATAATATTTTACAAATGAACTATTTATTATTAGAAATTACCAACATACCTATCTTATCCTTTTTTTTTGTTAATATTCATTAGAAATGAAATACTATAACCTGAATACAAAATATAAGTAAAAAATCAATTTAATAAAAAAATAGATACTTTGATACAAAAAGAAGTATAAAACGCTTGTAACATGGCATATTTAGGATACAACCAAACATGTCAAACATGGGAGAGTGAAGAAACCGCGAATATACTATAGTCTAAAAGTTCACGTTGCTATATTGCTATTAAGTCGGCTTTCAAAAACTAATCGAATTAGCGTTTTTTTTTATTTGCATAGTGGTAATCATACGTGGTCCCGAGTGAGACTATGCACACACGGACATCCGTGCCAACCTCCAGAGCAACACTCTGATGGGGGATCTCTCGACAGGAAGACACTTGAAGACTCGCACAGAGCATAGGCGACGGAATACAACGATGGTGGAAATCGCGGAGTGGTAAGTGGACATTAGCACAACCTTTCACATATCTTCCAGCATACGAAAAAATTCCTGGCTGGATTTAACTGGAGTCTAGCCCGTATTGAAGGAGTCGGAAGCCATTGCGCTGCTTACAGAACCACCGTTACTCCTAACAACATTGTGCGATGCTTAAAAAAATACAATCACTACTGAATATTTAATTTCCTGATATTTCTTTCAAAGATATAAAATATCACAATTATTAAGTATTTCCTTGACCACTCCATTGCAGTAATGAATAGTTATGACTACCTTGCCCATTTTTTGAACTTCAGCAAGGTTTGTTTGAAACATAATTGCACCTACACTTAAAGATGCTTGAAGTAACATGAGTTGTGAGTGTTTTGGATCGCACAATGATCAATAAGTCCCATTGTCTTCTGCTTTTCTGTGTATTATCGTCTGAAGCCAATTCAAATGAAAACGTCACATGTACAGTGTTATGATTAAGTCCCCATTGCGCAACCTTGCGTAACACGAAAGCCACAAGGAGACGCGGTGGCCGAGCGGTTAGCCTGCTCGCCTTACATCAAGGAAAACCGGATTAAATCCCCAGCCGGGTCATTCCCGGATTTTTTCACGTGGGAATCGAGCCGGACGATGCCGCTGGTCGGTGGGTTTTCTCAGGGATATCCCGTTTCCCCCACCCTTTAATTCCGGTGCTGCTCCATACTCATCTCAATCATCCTCATTGGCTCTCAAGACCTCGCTGTTAAGAACTGCCCAAATCTCTTCACTCACTCACTCACTAAAGCCACACTCATTCTAAAATAGGGCAGCAGATTACTTACTAACTGTTCTTAAACACATTTCCAGATATGGCATAATACCAAATAATCTACACAGTCTACAGAAGTATGGCCCAAATGTACGTCTGGCTGACAGTTCAAAGTGTCAAAAGACTGTCAGCAGCAATTTGAAATGAAACTACAACCTCAAAAAACATCCAAACCAATTACCATCAAGTGGTGAAACTGCAGGAGTGGGGCGAGAAATGTGGACAGGACTCCGAACAAGAACAAACTTCACAGTCGGAGAACAACCAGTGTCCTAGACGTCACCTCTCAACCTGGTCGGCAAGCTGTCGCGGGTTGAGTTTGGGTAAGTCTCCCTTCCTGATTATCTGTCTTGACCTAAATCACATATTTTTCCACTCTCCTCGCAAACACATTTTCAGAAGCATCCTATTCTCATTAAGACCCATAAATTCCTTTATATATACAAAGGATGGACAAAATAATATAAACACCTGACATATACAAAATATTTATTTATTAATAATGTGTTGGGCCACCATTTGCTTTAAGAACAGCTGCAATTCTTCGCGGAATAGATTAGCAGAGTGTCTGAATAGTTTCCAACGGAATGTTGTCCCATTCTTGTACCAAAACATCTGCCAATTGCTTCAATGACGTTGGAGATGGAAATCTACTCCTCACTCTCTGCTCTAAAACTCTCCATAACGGTTCAATTTTGTTGAGGTTTGGCCAGGGAAGATGTTTGACGCTCCTCAAACCAAGACTGAACCTTTTTGGCAGTGTGTATGGGCGCATTATTGTCTTGGAATATGGCAGTGTTTGGCAGCAATATGCTAGTCATTGTAAGAACTTCATCATTGAGGATGTCGAGATATTCATTCGCAGTCATCAGGCCAGTGATGTGAATGAGAGGATCAGCTGAATACCACGATATAGCTGCCCAAATCATAACGGAACCTCCCCCATGCTTGACTGTAAGAAGCAGGCAGTCCGGATCGTAGGCTTCTTTTGGGGTTCTCCGTACCTAAACTCGGCCGTTTGTAGGAAACAATATAAACGATGATTCATCGGACCATACTACACTCTTCCAATCATAAAGTGTCCAGGTTTTGTGATCGTGGCACCACTTGTTTCGTAGCTTAGCGTTGGCTTCCGTTATAAAGAGTTTCGCAATTGCAGCCCTTCCATGATGAATGTTAGCTTTGTGGAGCTTCCGCTATACCGTTTTTGTCGAAACAGTATTACTCAAGTGAGTGTTGAGTTCTGCTGTCACTTTCGTGGCGGTAGTTTTACGTTGTCTGGCCACAATTATTTTTATTGTTCGTCGGTCTCTGTCATTTAACATTTTGGTTTTGCCCACTATTTTCCTTCGCCGATGATGTTTTACCATGTTTTGTGTATGCTGTCATTACCGTGGATACTGTCGCTCATGAAACGTTAAACAATTCAGTTGTTTTTGTCACAGACGCTCCCGCTAACCGAGAACCAACGATTTGCCCTCTTTCGAAGTCTGAGAGATCACACATTTCATCGATCACTTGTTTTAACCGTCGCAGAACAAAGCGTATAATACACTGAAATATAACCTACACGACTTTGCACGTAAACTGTCTAATACATACGCGTCGCATTATTTATACGGAAGTAGTGTTGCCAACATGCAACAAAATGTACTATATCATGGTGTTCATATTATTTTGTCCATCCCCTGTATATCTTTTTAGGCTTAAATTTCATAACATATTTACTCACTTTAAATTGTTATGATTCCCCCTTTTTTATCTGCATTAAAATAGTTCTCTCCATCCATGGCCACTGTTTAAATTGAAAATAAAGAAATATAACAGCATCCAGAATGGCGTGGATGTACATATTCCCTTATTATACTAACATACACTGGAAGACCTTTGAAATGAAAATCTGCAGGTGTCTTCAAATCTTCTAAACCAAGTAACTTATTAAATACGAGTTTAAAACATACATGCCATAACTTCCTCTTTTATTTGACATCTCTAAAGCAAAGATACTTCGATCTCTTATTATATCTACCAGTTACAAATTTCCTTAATATGCATGTGCAAGACTTTTCTTACAATGTCTAAACGGGTAATCTGTTAGAGTTGGAGGTTGAGAAAAATCTTTACCTTGAAGGCTCACGAAACATCAATTTGGGGGGAGGAAGAGATGTAGACTGAATGTTGCTAAATATTTCATTGTGAAGTCCTTTTTGTGCTTTCTTTCAAATCTGCAGGCTCAGTTAGTGATGCCACTACAGGACGTCTATACCAAAGTGATTTTAAAATATCGAAAGAAAATTGTATTGTAATCACCGAAAAGTTCAAAAATTCTTTTTCAATTCTTTTCCGCGATGATCTGGACTGCAGGTTGATTCAATTTATTTTCTGCATAAAAGACGATGCATGATCGAAAAATGTTTGCGAGCTTCTTTCGTAATAACGCCTTGCTAACACGTATTATTACCGCATACTGTGATATCTCAGTGAACTTAGCAAAGTTTTCGGGTAAAAGCTAGTATTATCTGCCAAACAACATCATGAGTGGTTTGTAAACGAACTAAACACTAGTATCTAAGATGGAGTGCACTAAATCACAACACTCAAGAAGTCATCTGTTATCACTTTTAAGTTATTACCTTGACCATACTGAACAACATTTTCAAACATGAGCGACTGCTATGCCATACTTAATACTTTCTTCACACACTCAAAGTATACACAAATACGACTAGTAGTACGTGATTTTTTAGTGCTTGTCAAAAGCTGCATTGTAATTTCAATGTAAATTCCTTATTTACTCCTGGTAATCCCTTTATTTTACGCTTTGTATAATTCTAGGACTAAGATATTTTGCAAATTCAAAATTGTGTACATACAACCTATTGTATTAAATGTTGAATTTTAGAGGAAATTTTAAAAACGGCTGCTGATTAATGTCTTGATATTTTTCGGTTATTTTTGTATGGTGTCATACACCACAGTACACATTATTAATTTGGTTATTTAGTTGTTTTACCTACAGAGCCAGCGTAATAAAAGAAACCACTTGTTTATTGAAGAACTTAACCTTCGTTATTCGCGTAGCGTCCCAAATATTTGACATGAAATACGTTGAGTGCTTGAATAATCGAGTTCACGAAACAACTCCCTGAAACGTATTTAATGGTGCGTCTGTAAATACCGTTCCCGAAATGGATTTACCAAAGGCCACGGGCGCAGTTTGGTTCATAATGTTTCTGCCGTGAATAATAGATCAAAAAATCCGTTGGCGGACGTTTCCGCAGGGCCGAAGCGGCGATCAAACGGGGGGAATGCCTGTTTAATAGACATGAGTTTGGGAAGTTCGGGGCGGCGTGGCTTGATGGTCGTCGTGCGGCCCGCTGATAAAGTCGTTTTTAATCTGTTCGCTTGCCTGGGCTCGCCGGCGCGGGGACGTGAATAATACAAGAGGAAGTCGCAGACGCATGAAAGTTTCAGCGGCATACGTGATCCCTGTCGCAGGCGATGCCACATGCTGCTTCAGGGCCCGCCCCGCCAGCGATCCTCCCCATATGCCACCGGTCAACTCTTTTACCGAAAGAAACAGAATAAGAAAACGTGATTGCCAGTGGCGAAATCACTGTGCTTTGTAACTATTCCGTTCAATAACGGCCTGTCAAAAAAAATGTATTACACGTTGACGTACAAATAACACAGCTACTGGAGTAAGATATCAAATGCATGCGCCGAAATTAAAGTGTTTGATAATGTGGGTCTCTTGCTGAAATTCACACATCAGTTTTCGTTGTTTTGGAAGCGACTACATGCAGCAGTCATACACAAAAGTGTATCTACCTTATGAAACAGTCGTTAAGTAAGATTTATTATTTATTTTATTCTACTCACGTATGGCATTTACTTGGCTTTTCTTTCGCTGTACTGATGTCAGCAGAGAACGAGTTACTTTATAATGTAGTTTTCGTAAGGAATTTCTACTGGCGTTTAGATAAATGGCAAACCGAATGTGGGAATCGGCGATCGTGCTACTATGTATGACGTCAGCACGGCAAATACGAAATGGGAATAGTTGAAAGCATTGCCGGTAGCCTTCTGGTTTTCTCTGGGTGTTTCCATTTTCCCACCATACATTTCTTCATATTTCTTTTATGTCACACATCAGTGACGATAGCTTTCAACGGGGCCCCCAAAACTTTCTCCCTCTTTACCCCAATTTCGTTATTAAGGTGAGTGCTACCCTAATTCTATGACACTTCTTAATACCCCTATTATTATTTAAATGTTTACGTTATTTGAATTTGGAATGTTAACATGCCTGACACAATTCAAAAATATATCGATTATATTATAGCTATGACTTCATACTGTTTCAACTGTGAACAGAACATGAAGGGATGTATGTCCTGACCCGTTCAGTCACACATCAATTTCTGAATTCACGTGTTGCAATCACACGTAATTTTTTCGTACGCGCTGTTCTTGTGCTGAGAATTTTTCTTACAACCAGTCTTTCGCAATATAGTATCGCTTACTATAGTAGAGCTCTCGATGCAAAGGCAATACGCAATTTCCACAATAAAGCATTACTCATTACCCTATGACTTTAAAAAAATTAACAATATTAATAGTCTCATCGACAAAAATCTCACAGTCCATTACTCTGCGTAATCCAGATTGCACCAGTTGTATCAGTCTCTCGTGAACTCCTCCCACCTCCACTCGTATACCCCAGGCAGATCGCAGATACAGCATATTTCGCCCGCGAGCGCACCAATCACTCTCCGCGTTTGTTTCAGTCACACATGTCACTGTTTCCGCGCTGCTCGTGGCGGCCGTAGCTCGTCCATTCATCAGGAACACTCACTCTTCAGACACCGTCGTCCACAACACTCATCAAAACTCTCCTCGGCGAGGTAATTAGAGGTATCCATACCTCCACTAATCCTTTCCGAATTATTGTTCTCTTGCGCGCGTCCAGAGATGACGTGATTTGGCTTCGGAAAGTTTCTCGAAAGGAAAGAGATGCTCCGACATTGTTGGGAAGTATTACGTCGTAATGAGCAGTCTATCAAACAGGCGATTAGCAACCGCTCTCATGTGACGATCAGGTCAATCTGGCGATTGATTGGATCCATGCTGTGCATGCAGAGTAATTCATGAGCACTTAGTTGGAAGTCTAGTATTTCGGAGCTCGCTTTCTCAAGAGTTTTCGTCCATTTTGGTATTTCTGTTCGATGTAAACCACTACTGAATTTTTTTTAAGTTAATGGCAATGGAGCGCCTGAACTGTTTTCAAATTTTAATTAGACCTCGTCCATTGCCTCCAGTGGCTTAAAAAAAAAGAGTGGGGGGATCAAGCGAAGAAAACTCTACAGAGCATGAGTATAAAATTGTTGCTATCAATATAACCGTGTAAAGCCAAAATAATAAAACAAAATTCCCTACTTGCAAATATATTAAAGAATAATATCGGAAGGTGTAACCCAGTCATCTAAAATATACTAAAATAACCTAAAAACAAAAATTACAAGCAACAAAAAGTAAAGTACGTAGTTAGTGTTGCTATTTAAATATAATTGGAAATTGATCGAGATATTGAAATACAAGCTTTGAAGAACAGTACAGAAAGGTAATCCAGATATGGAGTAATATCTGATTCTATCAAGCTGTTTAAAGAGACGCTATTATTTTTAATAAATTTCTATCTATAATATTAAATTAAATAAATAACTCTTCGTGTCGCATATTTTTTTTTATAAAACAATCGTGAAGACGGGGATTGAACTAGCCGAATAAAATTAATGAAAGTAATAAAATTCAGTTACAGTCATGGCTGAAATTGCTGCTCTCACTGCTGTTAATGCAAGACTTGTTGACAATTTCGGTCAACATACAACTAATTAAAATAATTATAATTTGTAAACAGAATTCAATCTCGAGGTAGAGACTTTTATTGAAAATTAGGAAAGTTTTGAAGTTTATACGGAACGATTTGAGAATATTTTTTAGTTAAAACAATCCTCATGAACTGCAATGGAAGTAAATATTACCTCCCAGTTTCTTCCTAGCCTTGCGGCACCAGTACTTCCACCAAGTAGAACATATGGACAGTTAAAAACTTCTTGACCATTTGTGCCTGACTCTTAACATCTATAAATCTACACTTAAAAGCACAATTTATTTTTGTAATACATATACAACTCCCAGATGAATCTATTGCGAATTGTATCGCTGCTTTAGCGTATTGACTTTGCCATGCATGTTCAAATCTGACAACCAAGGGTTTTGCCGATCAATAGTAAACTTTTTTTGCGAACCAAGTTTATTAGAGGTATAGCAGAGAGTGAAATTTGTGAGAAACTCTTACAATTAAAAAGTCTTTCTTTTGACCGTTCTAGTGAAATAGCATTGGCTTCTAAACAGCGCAACAATAAAATGCTGAGTCGGGATTCAATCAATCCGTTAACAAAGAACGAACCTAACGCAAGTTTCTTACAGAAAATAAAACATTCTATTGGGATGAAAAATAATTATGAGATTGATTTCAAAAACCTTCGAGTAGATAATCATTTACGCTATGGATTTGATAGTCACCTGGCCAAATTCTGTGGCTGGGATCGAGCTAAATTAAATGTACACTATATGGAAGGACAGGTCAAGTCTCAATATTCTGTCTAAAAACTTTAACAAAACGATACATTTGTGAAAGTTGGAACGCTCTTTGTATTAAATCTAAGACAAAAAACTCTGATATTGATTCAGGCAGTCCTCTAAGTACCATGAACAACTCGGATTTTTAAGACCTTGACGCCTGCGGCGTCCCTATATTTTATTCGTCCGTACCACGCTCTAACGAAGCTCGCAGGCGAACGACATCAATCAGGATTTAGGGCCTGGCAGCCGTGACGAAGGGAACGGCGCCAGATCGGCCCTACAAGACGACCATTTGCATGGGAAGGCGGACATGCGGGAGAATAGCGTCACGGCTGGAATCAGGTGACAGCGGGAAGAACACGAAGGCAGCGGCCAGGGGGAGATCCCGAAGTATTCCCACAACGCCGAACAAACAACAAACCTCCAGCTAGAATAGAAGGACAGACGCCAGACTCCGCGAGCAGGCAGGAACGGCGAGACGTATTTATGACCTCGCCAGGCTGTGCTTTGTCCCAGGCTTTCGACCACAATAAAAACCGAGAGAGCGTTTGGACGAACGCAACGAGAGGCCCCTTTCAATTATTTCCGCACGGACAGAACGGAGTGCTGAAACTGGTAAACCAGAACAAAACAGCAGACGCTGGACCCAAGTATGGAGCTGGAGTACACGCCCGCGGTTGATTACCCAGGGGGGCGGTCCGCGGCTACCTGGAGAAACCGGGGCAGTTTAATATGGCAATGAGGGCCTACAAAACCGGAGGAGTCCGAGGAAACATGGCAGTCGGCCGACGAGATTCCGGGAGGGAGGAGTGATTCCGCAGGAGACGAGAACGGCAGCCAGCCGCCATCAGACGCAGAGTCCTGCGTCGACCCGAGAAGGAGGGACGTCGAGACGAGTCACCGAGGCGCCCGTGACAGGACGAGAGCAGTTCCAGCTCACCGGACCTCATCTGCAAGAACAACTACCAGCACAGCAAGCCAGATAAGTACAGTCATCCAGCGAGTGTGAAGGACCTTTAGTAGTTATCCCGCAGTGTGAAGGATCTTTTAGAATCATCCAACAAGTGCGACGAAGATCCCCCCCCCCCCCTTTTACGACGCGAATTGTACGGAGCATACGTAGAAAAGGGAGGGAGTTGTCTCAAGGGCTCATGTATCAATTCACATGTTCATGCAACAATAAAACCTCGATTTGTGAAATATGAATTATCCTGTATTCATTCATTAGTGAATTGGACCATTAAACAACAGTGTCGAAGCATTCCTACGCCCGATCACTGAGGACTAGTATTAAGTGTTGGCGCCTCACGACACAGAACAGATTACAACACCTACGTCCAAACCTCAGCTTTGGCAGGTGTCAACCTAAACCTAGGCATTATACTTTGTGAAACCAACGTCAATTTTCGCATGTACACAGGTGAGAGGTTCCAGATGCTGGAGGTAGTCGAAACTCCGGTTGAATATGAGGAAACAAAGCAATCAGAATTACTGTACATTCTTTGCGCACCCCTGAATACCTAAATATTACTATGAACAATGTAGACACACCTCCTTTGAAAGATCAGGTGGAAAACATTAGAAAAGATGTCATACAAAATTACGCAGATGTTTTTGAGGTGAAGATTGGTGTTTTACCTAATTACAAGTGCGCCCTAATTACAAAAAAGTCTGTTAAACATGTGTAGTTATATGAACGGTTGAAACATTTCATATTATTTGAAAAATTAGATAGAAATGGGAGCTAAAAACTGTATAATAAAAAGGTGTCAACTCCAAAAAGAACACTCATACTCTCGTCGTTCCAAAAACAAATGGGAACGTTAGACTGTGTGTAGATTACAAAGTAACAGTTAATTCACAGCTTTGTTATGCTTATCATCCGATCTGAAAAGTAGAAGAATTTGTTTCAAAAGATGAAAGGGGGAAATATGTATGTACAATCGACATCCACAAAACAGATCTTCATCTCAAAGTGGATGAAAAATGCAAGAAAATCCAATCCAAATAATTTTGCCTTTTTTCATTAAAACTTCACCACGTGAATTCCAGAGAGTTATCGATGCTTCTCTAATGGACTTGGAAGGGACTTCATATTTTGATGATGATATTATTCAAGGCATTACTGTTGATCAATGTAGGGCGTGTTTGACTTAAGTGCCTTGATTAAAAGAAAGAGTTACATTTTCACATATATTTGGAAACAAGAAATCAGTTATCTAGGAGATATTATCAACTCTGAAGTACTAAAACTGTCACCAGAAAAAGTAAACGCAATATTAGACTCACCTCGCCCAGAATGTACAGAGGAATCATGTAGATTGATAGGAATCGTCACATATTATTATAAATTTATACCAAACTCAGCAATGTTATTACAGCCACTGACCCGACTATTCCTGAAGAATGCAGAGTTCCATTCGACCAGATTGCAAGGCAGCATTATCCAGAATTAAAGCTGAAATAGCAAGTGACAATGTTGACAATTTTTGATCCAGAACTTCACATAAAGTTGGCTACAGATGCCAGTCATGTTGGCATATCTGGAGTAGTATCCCACAATATGAATGGGACAGAATACTCCATAGCATTTGCATTGCATTCTCTGACAGAATTGGAAAGAAACCACTCCCAACTTGATAGAGAGTCTACAATTGTTTACTAGCCTCTACACGAGTTTCTCCACTGTGTATTTGGTCAAAAGTTAACGCTGGTGGTAGACAACAAGCCATTGCAATCTATATTTTAGCCGAGCAAGAACCTGACTGCTATGTCCATTATGTGCCTGCTCTGCTGTGCCACCTTTTTACGTAATTTATACTATGATGTAAAGCTTCGGAAGTCTGAATCTCTCAATAATGCAGACTATACTCATAGAGCTACATTACCATATCAAAGAAAAGGTGCTACAGAAGACCAACTAAGTGAAGCAACAATAAATTACATAGCACATTACACCCATAAACCTATTGCAGAAGCAACTGGTCAAGATATGCAGCTTTCTAAAATCAAGATCTTTCATCTTTTAAAGCATGTTACCCAGAATTCTACCTCCATAAAGGAGTTAATCTTCAGAGGACTAAGTATAGCGATACCTGAATGCCTCCAGCTACTGGTGTTATAGGAATTGCATGAAACGCACATGGGTATAATGAAAATGAATGTATTGGCACGGCACTTTTTCTAGTGGAAAAACATTGATTCTGACATTTAACTCATGTTGAAGAGCTGCAAATCATGCTGCGATTTAAAAGCAAATCCAGCGAAGACACCATTACATGTGTGGAATCAACCAGAATCCAATTGGCAGCTTTTACACATGAATTATGCATTCTCCCGAAATTGATTACGAGAAATTATCATAACTGATAATGCTACATTATCCACATCTGAGGAGTTTAAGCAGTTTTGTTGCAGACTTAGTAAACGACAACGATTAGTTGCCCTTGGTCGCCTAGCTACGAATGGGCTAGCAGAACACTATGCCCAAACTTTCGAACAAAGTCTCAAAGCTATGGCTAATGTTCCTTACATCAGAAACTTCACTCTAACTTTTTAAACTCCAAGCAACGCCAATTACCTCAGATTGGATACAAGCCGAAGCATTTTTGGGCCACAACATTCGTGACCAAACTTGACTTGTTGAAACCTCAATTACCTGATAAGAATCTTGTTCAACAAACAGAATAGTCTTCTCCATTACAGTGGAAGAACGTGTATAGATATAAAACTATTCTGCACTTCACGATGGCGTTATAAAGTAATTATTGAGAAACTGGACAAGTTACATCATCTTGTAGAGATAGGCAGAGACTACACTGTGAAATATCACCGCAATTAATTTCATACATGTGAAGAACCCTTTACCGAAGCGAGGAAAGAAATTAATTTAGATGGAAACCAGTTTCAGGTGACATCGCCATCACTAACATCATCTCTATCCCACAAGGATAGCAATACGATTCTGCTTCCGAACAAGCTAAACACACAAATCGTTTCGATATTGCCTACGAACAAGCTGCAGAACCAAATCCTAATACAAGATCCCACCCAGCATCCCGACATGAGCACAAGGAAACCTCAGCACATTCCTACACTGTACCAGAGAAGGACCAGTCAGAGATTCTTGGCACGGATAATTGCAAAAATGAAATACTGAACTCGCATCGCTCAAGCAGGAGGATGACGCCAGTGGTTTGTTTAAACTTGTGAGAAACTTATTAATTGCTGCTTGAAATGTGTTTTTATTTTATTAATGTGCATTGACTACCACTGTAATTCCTTAATGTCTTAACATTTTTATGTCTTTCATGTTGTTACTCAGCTACTCAAAATTACTGTGTTGTGAATTTGAAATAAGTGTGGGGAATTAATAGTTGTGTATTCTTAGAAATTAATATAAATAGTGAAATACCAATAAATTAATGAGAACAGTTCAAAAAAAGACTCGCTATATGGAGCAATTTATAGTTCAATTAAGTTGTTTATATAGAGACGATTACTGGAAAGAAACTTCTAGCTAGATTTTTATTTAAAGTGTTACGTAAACATATGTGAACATTGAAATGATTTATTTTGCTTTTTGTCACACATATATGTAAAAATGAATAAGTTTGTAAAATACTTACTTTTATAATAATTTACAGATTTATTTGACCGATGCACGAATTAAGTGATCAGGGCACATTTAAATGTTTATTTACATATGGTGTAATAATACACAATGTGCATACAAGTAGACCTTAAAGCGGTGCTGGGTTTACCGTGAACAGCATATACACGCTGTTTTGAAAATAAATGAGAACATAGAACTCAGTTCTTTAACTGAAATAATACTGCTACCTTTCCTTCTCGAACCAGGCTGCAGCCAAGCAGTTGTAAAAGTGCCATTTGAAATATCAGTATGGGAACAATCGGAATATGATAATTTCCTGTTTTTTTATATACATACTCCCAAGGATCGTGTTTTGTATTTCGTGCAGCTAAAATATTATTTTAAAAATGTCAATAAGTGTATTACGAGAGTTTAAAGGTACTTAAATGCGCTAAAATTGCTATCACATCCGACACATCTAAGATATTTGATACATTCGTATCAACGAATCACAAAAATAGGCTATAAATATGGAAAATTCCTGGAAGTTTTGCGGATGAGCTTTTCGCAATGAGAAACATTCATTAGACACTGCAAAGTTTTTTTTAAAGATTCCAACAAAAAAGTAACAAAAGGTGTTAGAGCAAGGTCGTATACAAGGTGCTCAACTGCAAGAAACATACGCAACATAGAAAATAAAATATTTATGCTGAATCTTAAGTAAAGGACGTGCCAGGTGGCTCGGAGGTAATGACATACGACTCAGCTCTCCACGCAGATGTGGCTGTGATTCGCCTTACTGAATTCTCAAACATCTGGGACAGCAGTCCAGCAAAACAATCTTGCTTCCATTCTGTATGTCTGTTGATTATTTCACAAATGTTAGCAGTTCCTTTTATTTAATATAACATATATTATTCGGAAGTGCAGATAAGAAATTGCCTAATTTAAATCAGTGTTACAGTTAAACTGATGGGTGATAAGTGAATATTATTACGAATGTTTTCAGCGGAGAGGGGATAGGGTCACCACGACTCGATCCGCTCCGCTCCAAGGCAGACCTACTACACCTCCAGACATAAGGAGGAGGGGGTGATTGACAGCTGACCTGAATTGGTGTCGTTATCCCTCTACAATCTGGCTGCTGGAGGATCGGCGCCTGTGGGATATTGCACTAAATTTCTGGTCATATTTTCCCTAGGTGCAAGCCGACGAGTAAAGAATGTTCTGGGTCAGGGCATACCGACATTAAAAATACTGCCGTAACTGATGGTCGACAATCTGTGATAGCCATCTGGCGAAGTGAAGCGAACGAGGAACGAAGAAGAGGACCGGCAGCGAATGAAGGAGTGAGTGACTGCGACAGGTTTATATATGCTTTTATACAGGGTCTTATTATAGAGTTGCTGCATGTTTAAGTTAAATTCACAATTTCAAAACTACACATGCACACACGTGTAAGGATTAAAACTTGTTTGGGAAAATAACATTTAATTATTGCACTCAGTTTTTCCGTGGGACTCTCCCTTAACTATTATTTAATTACGCAACATACATGTCCCTCACGGTTTTCATATCATTTGTTGCATTACGGACATTCCGTTTTGAAGTCCAACAAAGTTACCAGTATCTGGCCTCAGTCCCAATGTTGTCCCTGTATGAACATCTTCGAGATCCAAACTTTCACACTGTGTATACCTAGAGGGGTACGTTTTACGAAAGTAGTTCTGCAACACGCAACATGCCATAACCACATCATCAATCATTTCAAGCTGCATATTAATCGGTGTGTGGAAAATACGGAATCGTGCTACCAATATACTGAAAACATTTCCAATGATTCTCCATGCCCTTGAAAGGCGGTAGTTGTAAATGCGATGAGTGATGTGCAAAACTATGTAACTGAAGGGCTTGAGGAGATCGGGACGAAGCGTAAGTGCGTCGTCACCTACAAATACGTACGGTAGCTCTCGTTCACTGTTTCCCACTGTTTTAGCGCTTGGAACGTTCAGAGTTCCATTCTTAGTTTTCTGTAAAACGTTGTGTGGCTTAGAACATCACCATCGGAAACACGACAGTTTCCCTCAAAATCACAGAGAATGAACTCGTAATTTGCATTTGCGATTGCCATTAGAACAAGTCTGTGATAATCTTTATAATTGTTGTAAAAGGAACCGCTGTCAACTGGTGGAGTTATCCAGACATGTCTACCATCAACTGCTCTAAGGTTGTGTGGAAAGTTCCATCGGTCCTCAAAACATTTTGCAATATTCTGCCATTCTCGCTCGGTGCTCACGAACTGGAACGCAAAAGCCACAAATATTCATTGAAGTACAGCACAAGCAATTGACGGTAAAAAATAAGCTTCTAGCAATTAGTAGTTACATTCACATAATCTAAGTGTACCACATTTACGTAATCGTTTAGAATAATTGCGTCTTAACTCTAAGTTAATTTGCGGATATTACAAAAACAATTATTTTGAAGGACGGAGCCCTATCTGAAGAATTAACCAGTGGTGTTTTAACTGTTAACACAACACACCCGACCTTAAAACGACCTGGTGATGATACTTCACACTACAGTATGTCATCTGCCACTTCATTTTGTGGTAGTAAACCACTTGCCATGAAGAAGAGAAGGTTATCTTCCGATGGTAGGCAAACAGAAGAGGTCATGACTTTGGTCGGCCAACGCCCGCAAACGATGACGCCAGAGGACTCTATAGTGATATNCAACGCCCGCAAACGATGACGCCAGAGGACTCTATAGTGATATGTCCGGCAAACATGTCGCTCACAATATACGCGCATTGCAGGGAAACAAGCGAATTTTTGCAGAAAACTTAATAAATGCTGTTCTCTTCGAAGTAGCCTTGGGAGGTCTTACACGTCATTTGTAAGTAGAAAATGCAGAACATGCCACGCCGCACACACGTATTTCACAGGAGGTGTTCCTAACACCATATAGCTCAATGCAAGGCGATGCTGCTGGCTGGCAACAGTCAATAGCAAATGCACCGCTCTTAGGAACGGTGCAGTCTGCGTAGAACCCTCTTCCTGCAAGTAGTGGAAGGGATGATCCTATTGTTAGGACATTTTTACTCATACTTTTCTCCTTAACTTATGTGGCTGTACCTACATTACACTCATCACACTGAGCTTATACTATTATAATATTAATTACTTTCAGGAAGTGTAATATTTCTGATTGTAAACATATCTTTTTATCAAAAAACATAATTTTTTTCTAAATAGCTGTATTTTTTTGTGTTAATGTGCATGTATATGTAAACGAGGACAAATCATTATTATTTTCGTAACCTGCAATCTTCAACGAATCAATAGGCATACGGAACATCGTACATGGTTGGTTTATGTGATTAAATACAATTTGTAATAATAAAGAACATAAATACGTGTACAGAAATTCTATGTAACTGCGTAATTTACATTTCATTTTTTAGCAAGAATTATGAACTCATTGTATTATTTTATTCGTACATACAGTTCAATGCTATGAAATTTGCTTACCTTCAGGTAGGTTACACCCAGCACAGCATATATTGCTCTGTAAGTTTCGGGTATTGTTGCACCTAATGCTTCAGAACATCAACCAGTTGCGAGAAATCATAAGGTCGCAGTCAAACGCTCGTGGGGTGTAATTGCAGCTCTCATGCACGTGTCCTGTCTTCTGATCAAAGGTGAAACCAACTATTTTGTATGAGACAATGTCTTTCATTTAAGCAGCCAGCCCTCTGTCCACTTTATTCGCCTCTTGCATGCATTTCGCTTGGCCTCCTGTAGTTTTACACACACAGCAACAATGGCTAACAACAAGGTTTCATCGATGCACATTGTGGACGCGAGAACACTAGAACATGGACCGCGTTCGCGAAGTTCTTCCTACACAACTGCGCTATTCACCCAGGCAATTCTGAGTAGTGCGTGGGCAACACGCCACCGCGGGCAAACCTGCACGTTTTACATGCACAGGTAAAGCGTACGTTAAAACTGAGCTCGTTGTTACGGTGTGGTCAGGCCTTAGCTGAACGGCTTGCCTGATCACACCTTCAAACATAAACGAGCGGGAGTGCAACGCCACCATTTGGTCGTCGACAGTTGCAGAAATCCCCTCCACCGGTCACTGAGCGCGGCCGCAGAACCACGCGCTTGATATAGGCCGTCGTTAACCGTCTTGTTGTCGTCATTCATCATTAGACCTTTGGGCGACCCTACCAGCCAAGCAGACCAGGAAGATGGGTGTCCGGCCGTCGCTAACCGTCTCCTAGAATCAGCCTCCGGCAACATTAACAAGGTGATGACGTTCCGGTTAGGGTTATTTAAAATGGCGTGAGTGAAGTAACAATAAACATAATATTAAATTCAATGTAAAGCTCCCCCGGTCAATGCTAATATAAATAATAATTGTATAACCGTAAATTGTAATAAATTCATCAGATACTGTTTTGCACTACCGAATTAACGAGTCATTATTTGAGTTACGCCCCCAGCATTCTCTCATAATCTTTCATGTACGAATTGGCTGAAAAGCGAGTTCGTAACATCGTGTTGCCGCCTTAAGATTCTGCTGTTGTTAGAGGCCTAATTACGATCGCTTTACCGTAATTCGATTTTAATTCGTGCAGCTACGTAATTTAAATGTGTGTGTTAATGCGGAACGTTATGTCCCCTACACACACAGTTCTGTCGAACTTTCGGACTGATCAGATGGACTGTAGCGGATAAATCTGACTTGATGACGGACTGACGATCGATCGTTGGACTGATGGACTAAAGGAACTCCCTCAGGATCGTCGTCCAACCCGCTAGGCGGCAGGTAAAGCTGTGTGTATGCTAGCGTCTTCCGATACGTCGTCAGCCTACCTGTAACCCTGAGCGAGTGAAAAGCTGCACGCCACGTGACATATTACGTTCGCTCTTTATAAACAGATTTCCAATAGTACACGCTTAGAAGGCGTGTTGTTAGTTCCGATTAATCATGGAGAGGTGGCTGAAATTTATTGAGGAATCTCAAAATCAACCGTCAGTTAGGCAGACGAAAGACAATAAGTACCGCTATAGATCAAAGAATATCCACTCGACTCCACGCACCAATAGTGACCGTGTTGAGAACACGAAGTACGACGAATGTTGACTGCCACGGAGGAAAAAACTCGCATCAGGTATAAATCAGTTTGGACTATCAGGTAAATACTTCGACAGCACGATGTGTGTAGGGAGCCTAACAGAGCCGTACTCGCAGACGTGTGTCCGTGAAAGAAAGCGAGCGAGAAATCTTATACCTAAGGGTTGGTTCACAATAAAACCATAAGCACAGAGCATAGGTCATAACAGTAGAACAATCACAGGGCCAGAAACCTTGTGCGAAATTGATTCATAATTGAATACTAATAGCCACCGAAATTTTACAACCAGTCTGACGTCAGGTGGCAGTGTTGGTAAATAATGTCTTCATATTGTGGTTGTCTTTAAACACATAAAATTGATTTTAGTTAGAAAGTGTGATATTTTGTTGATATCGGACAGTGATTTAAAATAATTATCCTTTTTCTTTTGTTTAAAAGCTTTGCTTTTGAAATCGTAAAGCTGTGGGTAACCATTAAAAGATTTCTGTTAGTACAATGTCACCTATTCTTACCTCTAAATTTATATCTTGTGATATTTTCTTCGTTTCTGCTGCATAACTCTTCCTCCATTTTAAATAAAAAACTTCTTCGGAAAGTAAATACTCTGCACCGATTGGCTGTTGCACTATTAAGAAATTAAATATAGCCATTACTGCTATTCTCTGTGTCATTACCCGTCATGAACATGGCCTGTTCTGTGCAGTTGTGAAGAATCAATTCAGTGGTGTAGGCAGAAATTTATTTGGGTGGGCGGGGAGGTTTTCTTCGTTGATAAAACATCTCTCATAAATGTATGTTATATATATACACATATATATACACACACACACACATGCTGTTCAGAAACTCACCCCAAATATTTCTGGAGGTGATTCCTTGTGGAAAATGAGGTAGACATAAGTAATGAAACTTATAGCCTTGCTCAATTTCTAAGGGAGACATACGTAATTTAAAAGCGAGTTTAGAGATACAGTCGTTTTTTTCACAAAATATTGGTAATGGCGGGCAATTAAACAACGATTCGCTTGATAATGTTTAGTGTTACCGTGATATTCAACCTATGAACAAAACCGGCGTCAAGACCTTCCGCCTTTATAAAAAAAAATAGGGGTGGCCACCCTCTAATTGCAAACAATTTTGTTGCCTTCAAGTTTTGTGCAATTTGAATGCCATATTATTGTGCAGTACGTCCTACTTAACAAAAAAGGTGCTTGCTTTACAAATGCTTAGGACCTACCATTTCCTTTTAAACGTACACAAAGTTTTCAGCGGCGACGATGCAATGCCTGGCACTTAGGCCGTGCTTCAGCCACGCGTAAGTAAACACATATGAAGCCACAGAAATTGGGCCGACTATTCTCAAAAGCATCACAAGTGAAACAAGACAGAGAATAAGTGCAGGGCGTACACGTGTGTAGGAATGACGTGCAGACAGCATGTTGAGAGTTACACGGGAGGAATTGGCTGACAGGCATCTGATGTATGGTACAGCAGGCTGCAGCGGTCTGAGAGCACGTCATTTGTACCAGCAGATAAACCAAGGCCACGTGACCCCTCAACCATTGGACGTTCGTCGTGGTTGATCAACCTCATAAGGTAAACACGTGCATTGACCATCATAATGATTATTTTATTGCCCAGTTGTGTGGTACTTGCTGACTCATTTGAACCTTTATGCGTGTCGAAGCGAGATCGCAGCGACAAGGCACGTGAGTACGTATGCACGACATATGATCGTGTTACGTAGTACATTTGCCACGTGAGTCTGTATAAGAGCAGGGTGTGATGTGCTTCCAACTGTGATCCAAGCTTAACTAATAGCCGCAGCGGGGCAGGAAGACGGGCCGCGGTCGCTTCGCGGAACTGCGACAGAGGGCAGGTTGACCCCGGCCGACGCGGCAGTCCCACCTGGACGACCCTCGGTCACCGGCACGAGCCGTGCGGTCGAGAGTTGCGGCCCCGCCATGTGGAAGCCGTAATTTCACCATCCTCTTCCCTCCCCCACCGACCCCAGCCATTGGTGGCATTCTCCCCCGCCGACCTTAAGAGGAAGAAAAAGAAACGCGGGGGAATAAAAAAGAAACTGGCCTCAAGCTGACGCGTGCCTGCCCGCCAACTGGCATCAGCTGCTCAAGTTTCAGACCCTTCGACTCTCTCCTCACCGAGTTTCAACGTTTCTGGTATAGGTCATTCAGGGTTACTTCACACTTTTCTGAAGCCCTGCTAAGGTTCAGCTTCCAGGATATTCCTCCGCATCGTGCAAACAAAGCTTATCGCAGTCTAGGAAATTACACCAAAGGGACAGCGCACCGCATTCGTGCGCACTCAGTGTAATACAATTGTGCACAAGAACTATTTCTTACAAGTCATTACCAACACATATTTTTTTCTCCCGATTCATATTCATATTAATTATATAACACTTCATAATTTATAGATCAAAATTAAGTAACAGTTTTATTAAACCAAAAATTAAGGGACTTACTTTTATGTTAACACAAATATAAAACGCTTGTTCTGCACGACATATACAGGAAACAACCATCGCGTCATTCATGGAGTGATTTACCAAATGTTTAATTCAAAAAGTGTGAATAAACCGCGAATTGACTATATGTATAACTACGGGCCCTATTCCGTAACTTTAGCTTGCTGAGGCCGGGTTTACAAACTACACATCACGCAAGAACGCAACGCGAAAACCAGGTTAACTTTCCAACTTCTTGTATTTTTATTTGCGTTTTGCACCATCTGAAGTAGCAGTGATCGATTGCAAAATCGTTTTACACTCGTACAGAGGAATAAGATTTTCAGTTGTTATTATATAATTTGCTTGTACAATGAATATATGCCTATATTTATGCGTTGAATCATAAATAAGAAGTATGATTACGTATTTAAATATTTTAGTATCCCTGTCTTGCTATAAAAAAAATGTAATAGTGTTCTTAGAAATTCGTTACTCAGGCATTTAAAAACTATATACCAGTAAGTTAACGAATTTCAATATACACACAAACATATATATTATATACATACTAAACAAATGTGTATGAGAAAATGAAAAACAAGTTTACTAAAAAGCATTATGGAAATACATTTTTGTACTTTTTGGTATTTTCATTTTGCAATGTTGGTAACGTCTTGCGTCGTGCGATGTTTATAAACATCGTAATTGTTTTTACGTCGTTGTGCTCTTACGTTTGTTGCATAGTTTGTAAACCCGGCCTTAAGGGGAACGATCCCTCGCCATATTATATTCTTGGTTTTTCTAGCTAGTTTAAATATTTAAAAAAAGAGGAATCCGAAGGTACCCTTATACCCAACTAGCTAGCTATTGACCTTGCAGAGCAGTACAGGCATAATAACTTAACTACGAACTCATAATTAAGTCACAATAAAAAATCTGTCAAAGATATGACAAAATCAATATTGTGACGAAAATAAGGCAAAATCAACATTGTGACAAAAATACGAGTTTGTAGTTCAGTTTTTAAGTCTGTATTGCTGTGTAAGGTCAATAGCTAGTTTTGTATATGGGTACTTTTGGAATTCTCATTTTAATGGCCCTGCCTACCAAGACGACCGCCGCCAACTTCAAATGTGGAATCAAAGTCAAACGAAATTACTTCTCATTACGTCAATTTTAAAGATAACTATTTCAAACAAAAAGTATTCTACGTGAAATTTCTTAAGGAATGTTGCTGCGTTAAGACATATTACAGATTGTTTTGTTTAATAATTTTTTTATAAAATATAATATTGAAAATTACGCATAACAAAAAAATTAATAAAACTGTTTTTTCGAAAATAATTTTATGTAACTACGTTCTCTGAGAAAATCGAGTCAAAATGTTTTTTGTTTGAAATATTTATCTTTAAATTTGACGCAATGAGAAAGAATTTAGTTTAACATTGATTCCCCATTTGAAGATGGCGGCTGGTAGGCTTGGCAGGAAAGGCCGTTAAATATACAAGAATCCAATATGGCGGAGGAAGGTTCCCCTTAAAGGTATTTGCTAAGAGCATCGTCATGATAACGACAGCTGAAACGCCAGTTACGCATGCTTGTCTTTATACGACATTCTGCAAAGGCATTTGTTAGGCATTTCTTAATAGAGGTATTTGTGGTGTCGCGTGATTTGGTAACGCTGTGGACTCTGTTCTTAAATAGTCCGCTTCTTAAATTATTTTTTTCTGTTATTACAGCTTGTCTTGTGTCACACATTACGTTCACACAGTAAACGTTTGATTATAAATTACATTCTTTTGAAATTCATTTCTCTCTGCGATACGAGTTTTCAGATAGTTTTAGTTCATTTGCGGCAAGACGAGATAGCAGCACTAAAAATCCATGGCCGTGTATTTTCGGGGAGATAAAATAGTTTGTAATATTTCTACTCTTAAAAAAACTTTAATGCTTAATTTTTTTTGGAACGTGCTTGCAGGAGTTAATTTCAGTACGTTGGCCATTTCCTTCCTCTGTCGTCGTTAAAGACACCTTGTTGGCTTGTCACGAGACATTAGAAAGACGCGCCAAAGCAACATTTTGAGTTACAGAATACCACTTAGCCTCAGTGCCTCGTAAAGATAGTTACGTAGTATCATACATAAGAGTGAAATGATAGAGAACAGGACCCGTGGTACTCACGGCTAACCAAACAGTTTTGAAATAAACATTTTAAAAAAATTCTCTCCCTAACTGCGTATAACAAACGTGTTTACTGGTGTGCGCGGTGCTCCCAGAACATAAATTTGGCAGCGGTGTAGGGAAAGTAGTTCCATGACTTTACGTCGTTTTAAGCGCGAGGTTTAAATATTTGGACACAGAATTTATTCGAGTAATTTTCTGTTTGCTTTATGCAGCATATTAGTGACACGTTTACGTTCCTAACAATTTCAGTTACCATTAATTGAAGCGTGAATAAAACCATTAGATCCGTGACAATGTCAATTTTACATAAAAAATTGTTAGAAAAGTACAATTATCCTTTGTAGGACTTTAAAGTGCACAGTTAAACTCCTTAGAGGGAATATGGGGTAGAGTGCGCATGGAAGCCGCGTGGTGGCCACTCTGTGTGTTCCAACATTGGCCTGCTGTTCTGCCAATAGCACTATCATAAACAACGTGCATAGGATTTGAGGTTAGAACACTGTGTAAGAGCTTTGAGATGTTTGTGCACTTCTAGAGATCTGCGTGGATGCGGATATCCGCCTTTTTTTTCCAGTGGACTGAACACTTCCCTCATTGCGGATAGCGGATACAATTGCGGAAAGTGGCATTACCGATACCTACTTTTGAAAAATGTCTACTGTTTTTCAATAAATGATTCTGTTTTCCTCTGTTGTGTTCCTCTCGGCTCGGCACCTGTCCTAAGGAAAGTGGTTTGTCGTGACATCATCAAGAAGTATATTTAAATATTATTATGTTTATATTGCGTACTCTAGAAACAACATCTCATGAATTTTTTTATTATGTTGGCGTAACACCCTATTGTAAAGTAGATGACGTTTTCATTTTATTTTCTAGTCTCCATTTTTTTGTCATAATTGTTAATTGAATGTATTTTCCTGTATTAAAATATTATACTTAAGCTGAAAATCAGGCAACTGTCCGGGTAACTTCAATATCCGCGGATACGGATACGGATCTGTGTTCGCGATTGCGGATTCGGATGAGGTCTCCGCGGTCGCGGGCCGGAAAAGGATACCACATCCTCTGTCCGCACAGGTATCTACGCTAGCTTTAATGCAACTACAATATATTCCATTTAGTCAAAATAAGTTATTCACATAAAAATGTGGGTCTGTTGAAAATTCTGAAGTAGACAAACACGTTCATTATTGATGACCATGTGACTTTCACAGTTGTATTGCTGATAGGCGAATCGATGTTGTGGACATGCGCAGAAGACGAAAATCTGTCCACCTCAACCGCGAAAAGTCTGTAATGCAGTTCTTCACCAATTCGAGACCCTTACGTAAGAATTGAAGTAGCTGTTTCACAGATAACTGAACATATGTATTTGAAATCGACCTTTTCAAAACTAATCACTGCCCTTGCCTACATTAAATTTAAGGTAAGATTATATAGCGTAAAGTTGGCAATGATCTGCAAAAAGTAGTTCTGTGACATAACATCTCGTGGAATTTTTCAATAATTGGCCTCCGAAAACTTGTGCACATGTTAAATTAATGATTGGCGTTGCAAAATCTTAATGCGATTTATGCAAGGATATTGTTTATTATACCCTTGCTTATTTTAATTATCAGATAATATGGAAGACGTTCACGTCTAACACATCACAAGAATTAAGCAGAGATTTCTGGAATAACAAACTTTTCATTGCAACCTTGATGAGAGGAAGTACAATCAGCTTAAGCTCGCATCGACGCAATACTAAATTCCGACGCTAATAGGGGAAAACCAACCAGTGGTGAAGGAACCTACGCCAACTGCTTTTTAGGTCCTAATGATTTCTGCAGGTACTAACTTTAACTAATANCTGCATGTACTAACTTTAACTAATAAATTCATAGCATGCGTTGTGAATCCCTTTTAAATATTTTACTTTGAATGTTTCAGAATTTATTTGGTGATGTAGTAGAAAATTTTGCCGGAATTCAGGTAATCATGCCGAGGAAACTTTACTTCCCCTCACGCTTTCACAGCCGTTTCTTCGCACGCCTTGGGTGCACAACGGCCTTAAAGTTGTGCACGAGAGCATTCAAAATTATATTTACTCTAGATAACTGTTGGAGTAGGTTTTGCGAACCAATTTTAAACTATAACGGAAATTTTGAAAAGGTTTTGTAGTGGAATTTTATTCGTTTATAATTATAACACTACAGTTCGTCAACCTGTTGAGATTTGACTTTGGGATATCACGAAAGTTTGTGGTGTCTCTTATTTTTCAGTAATATTTAAAAAGTGCTTGGACTTATAAAGCAGTTAAACTATGGAAAAAGAAGTTATCTAAACGTCAAATCATTGATCAATATATCAAAATTATCAACACTGTTTGCGGGTATATAATATAATAACAGTCGCATAATTCGGATATCGTAATAAATACAATTAAAAATTTTCGTTACCCAATATCAGTCGTAAGCTCACAGAATTCAAAATTTATCGAATATTTTCTATCAATTATACATAAAATAAAAACACAAAATTTGGCAAGAAAATATATAAATATTGTTTTATTAAAAAAAAACTGCTTCGTAATATGTTTTTACTTGATTTATTAATGAATTATTTAGGGTCTAATTATTATCATTCATTTCTCTATTCATACATGTTTTCTTTTCCTCCGAATTCTGCCATTAATTTTGATACATATAAAACCAGTTAGTGTCCACGAACGTCGTTTTATTTGTAATTAATGCATTTCTGGATGCGTATTCAGACGCTAAAGATAGCCTTGCATATGCGCGAACGTTTAAGACGGAAAGTTAAATATTTGTACATATTGCCATAATACTTTAGTTTAAACATATACTTACTGCTCTACATACATCCCATAATTTCTTATGGTTGTTTTCTAACTGCAAATAACTCAACATACAATGTAGAGTATTAGTAGGCAGAAGAATCTGCAAGAAATTGTAATGTGACCTAAATTTATTTACTTTACAGTCACATAAATCTTATTTGTATTGTTAAAATTAAAGTGCTATTAAAAATACTTTAAACAAATCAAGCCGAAGTAAATAAACATTACAAATGTTGATGCCATATAATAATTAAGTTTACCCGAGGCCAGGAATCTCTTATAAATTAATTTAAAACAAGATAGTAAATTACTGCTACTGCAGGGACTTCAGTCCAAGATATTTGTGGTTACCTTCGGCATTATAATTCACTAGTCATTCACTCTGCTTATGGCGTATTGAGCAACACAACGTTGGAAATATTTCCAGTCTAATGGGTGAAAATAAATTACGCGTTTTTTTTTTTACATTTTATACAAGCTTATTTACGCGTCCAACAAACGAAACTGCAAAATCATGAGAGCGTCTGTCACGCCAATTCTCTGACACGTATAAAACGAAAGATCTCGACTTCAGTTACCACTAATTTAAACTTTAAACTTTTGGCGAGCTGTTGATATTTAGGACTGCGAACGTGACTGAAAATACTGCAGTCACTTGTATATATTCGTTTATGCCAAGAGGAAGGAAAATTTTAAGGTTAATTTCTAAAATCAAACTGGCCGTGAACCAAATGTAAAAGTTTTAAAAAAAATTTTAAGTTCTTTTTTTTTTATATATATATTTATATTTACGATAGCACTATAAGTTTTATCTGTGTGTCCGTCTGAACAGTTCAGCTAAACTCAAACTACTTTCGTAAAATGTGATATTAAGGAATTAAAGAGCATTTTTAAGTGTCTGGGTGTTGCTAGTTTCGTTAAGGATATACGTTTGAATTACATGAAAGAATTAAACTGAATTTCCAATTTTTTAAAACAATACTACAAAAATACGTATATACGACAATATCGTTTGTCGTGAACTCCCCCCACTTACGCTCAGTCGGCCAGGTGGATCACAAGCACCGCAGCACTTGTCCAGGAGTACTCCTATCACTCCCTGCAGTTGTTGGAGTTGTTAGGACACGCAAGTTGCGGTCTCCGCGCTGCCTCAACCACTGTCACTCGCTCAATCATCAGGAACACTCGCAAGTCACCGTGTTAATGTATATTCTACTCAGGTTGGGAGCAAAACGAGATTTCTCACGGGAGAGTTTAGCATAGCGGAAATTTCCGCCGATAGGTGCGTAGTATTCCAAAAGCCAACTTTTAATTAAAATTTTAAGCTACGTGAATAATAAAGGAAAAAGATTTTGCTTACTTACAAATTATTTTTAATTTGATTCATGATTATTCTAATTGTCCTGTTTTTTAACGTAGGAAATATATAAAAAAATGTGGTACACGTGCGACACTAGCGCTTACCTAGTGGCGAAAATTTTGGGTTGCCAAAACTTTTAACATCAATTTTTCCAACCTGCAGTGCAAGTACCGTTGCCGTCGTTTAAAGACACGCGCTCGGCGAAGTAGAGTGCTGTGCTTATACCTGCGCTAGTCCTCCCGAGGTTATTGCACAATCACGCATGCCCAGAGTCGACCTCGTTCGTCATCAAAACGTTTCTCAGTAGGGAAGACGATCTCCGACCTTCTCGAAGAGGTGTTAGTAGTCATCAGATATGAACTGTCGATCAATTAGGCGGGCCCACCTTTGCATCACGTCATCCGGTGCTGGACTCCTCTCCCTGCAGCTGGATGAGTCATGCAGGCTTGCTGGTAGCGACAGGTGACNGGGGGGGGGGGGTGATTGAACCGCCAGGCCGCGACAGTATTTCCGTTTGTCGAAATAGCGTAACTCGACCAACTCGTAAAGTTATATTGTCTTACAATATATTAACTTTTCCTGATCTAATTTCATAATTCCACAAAAAATAATTATTTTACGTTTTGTAAATATAGGTACGTCGCTTGGCATACTTAAGAGTTAAACTATAAAATGCTGCAATGTAACTGAAAATTTAGTTTAATCAGAAGTTGTATCGTGAAGTAATTTTTGATCGCACAGAATGCGTTGGTGTGGAATGTGTATGATGTACAACTGGATTTCCTCGTATTTAATCTGATGAATACAAAATCCAAACAAAACAGTTTGTCGTACAAGAATGTTATACATTAATTTTAAGGTAAATAAATATGTGCCAAATGTTATAATTTTCCGAAGTAATGACCTTTCTACTTTACCTGTCTTTTATGGCAGGAACAAAATGCTCAGAAGGGATGTGCAAGTAAGACCATAATGATAACAAGGAAATATTTGTCCCGCGATGGAATTATTGTGTTGATATACGAGACAGTGTGCACCGAATATATGCGCAGAATAAATACATATTCATTTGCAAAATTTTTCGATGGTGTTCATTTTGTTTGGCACGTTACCGCGGGTTTCTACAAAACTGTTAATAAAGTATATTCCATAAGAGATTACAGCTATTACAAAGAAAACGGGAATGGAGCTTTCCCGACTGCATTATATGTTTGAAAGAAGACGCGAATGAGAAAAAACTGAGGACAACTTATACACATAGAACTGCATAAATATACTAGTATATTCCAGCATTACAAAGTAGCCAAACATGAGTCGAATTAAAAAAATTAAAATTCGCTGCCAAACTAAGTTTGTATCGAATGTATTTTTTTACTGTATTTTGTGTTCCACAATTGTGAACAGAAAGGCATAAGGTGATAGGATTTCCTTTTTGCCGTGCTGAAAATATTATTCATACCGATGGTGAGTCTCGAACCATAGCCGTTCAGCCTACTTGTCACTTGAGAGTGATTATGGTCCCTTAGTTTTCTTGAATGCCGTAGTAACGTGCATTATTTACCATAAGCAATGGAAAGATTTTGAGTAAAGGATACTGTGATTGTTTTTCGCTAAATATCTGGTGCCGCGATTCAATGCATACCTACGGCAAACACTACGCACATTTTTAAGAATAACATTCCAGAGGCTGTTTCCAACATTTTTTGAAAATATTTAACATTCATGACATACTGTTTTTGATATATTATTTTACAAAAGCAATATAATAGAATTTATACATATGGATTGTTGACTTTGAAGTAAGCACTAAAGATAGTTCAAAACCAGCGGAGCGAATGAAATATTTGTCGGTTTATAGGAGTACTTGGGAACAGATAATAAAGATGAATATGTGAGTCTGAAGCGTCTTTAGTACTAGCAACCATTCTCGCTACCGTTTACCATAAAAACTGAGCAGGAAAATAATTAATAGTGGAGGAGCTGAAGAGTGGATGGTAAGTGGTTGCAGGGAATTTCATTACGCTGGTAGGGGAGTTCCGTAACAGCACACAGCGGGACGCCAATACGGCCAGCGGAGTGTGCATAGGTAATGAACGGGAAGACGACGCAACACACACACACATAGGCCTTTTTTTTTGTATCCGGCCATCCCTCCTATCACGAATGCCTGCCTCGCTCCAGGGTGGAAAGCCGTCCGCTCTGTTCGATGCACCGGATGGGATAACACTGGTCTGATATCGCGTGGGATGACGATTGATGGTCGGTGGGGGAAGGACGCCTGGCCACATGGCTTCCTTGGACACGTTATTTACTACCGCGATTTTCTTGTGAAACTGGTTACGTCTTTTGAAGCGGGGCTGTATAGTGAGATTTCGAACGAGGCGCTTGCAACTGTATACCAGGTGGTCCGTGGTTGTGTTTGGCTCAAAACCAAAACACGAATCAAGTAGCGGTTTAACTTTGCATCCATATTTTAGGAGTCGTTCAGTGTAAGTACTAATTAACGTTCTTTTCAAAAGGGATAGGCCTACATGAAAAACAGCAAGGTTCCACAATAAGCAGACAAAGAAATTATACAAGATTTGGATCACATAAGCAACAATACAAAGTGTTCTGTATTATGCTGTTTTTGCCAAATGGAGAGTTCGTGGGGACTCGACCCTGATAGGCGAAGTCGTCCCCCGAATAAAACGTTCATCAAAAATTTAGTTTTGAGATTAACATATTTAAACTATTGTCGGTTTTTATACTGTTCATAGTCGCTTTGAAAAAGGCAATTTGGAATATCTAAGTTGTTTCGAGTTTCCTCCTGAACTAAGTTATACACAAGGTGTTTTTAAAATACATGTCGAAATTCAAACTACTGCATATATGTTCTACTATAAACAAGAAGTCCCTGTAGTAAAATATTCGGAAAATGTATCTAGTATTTTTTAATTGAAATCGAAGTTAGCAAAACAGCGCCGGGAGTCCGCAACTTCTCGTACCAGAGTGCACAACAATTTGCATACCACGTAGGCGAACGGAACTGGCGCGCCATGCGAAGAGCGACTGCACATAGGACACCACTAACTCGAGGTATGTGGGCGCCACTAGTACTTGCTTGTTAGTACACGCGTGTCAAACAACACGAACAATGGGATATTAGCAATTGAGTAGTAAAAGTGGGTAGAAGTGATTTATTTCTAACAACACACAAACAGCAGTATTGGCGATATAGGGTCTGCGCGTATTTTCATGGTGACCTATGCACGCGCGGTCGCCACATGACGCGCCAGTTCCATTCGCCTTCGTGATATGCAGCTTGTTGCGCTATCTGGTACGTGAAGTTGCGAACTCCGGGCGCTGCTCTGCCAACTTCGATTTCAATTAAAAAAATACAAGATAAATTTTTTGAACATTTCGCTGCTAGGATTTCTTGATAGATGCCGTTGTTTGAATTTTGACATGCAGTTTAAAGCACCTCGTACATATCGTTCGCGGTGGGTGTGGATGGAAATGAGACAGGAATTCACTGCAGTTATGTTACATTTATTTTAGGCTTCAAGACCGTCAAATAAGTAAATGTTTCTAACCGAGACGCAGTTAAATTTGTTCTTGTTGACAGGCTTAATTTTCTGCTACAACTTAAAAATTTCTAATTTCTAGAAACTATTCCTGTTATCTGGCATATTCTTGGTACAGGACATCTGGTGAGTGTAAAGGAGAAGAAAGTGGAGCCGGTGTAAAGGAAAAGTCTGACTCACGTGTTGTAGTCCTCTTGATGCACTAAAAGATGCACTTTAATGCCCACTCGCACACTTACGTGTGATAAATATACGCGCAGAGCGAAAAATTCGACCCATGACAAGACTGTAAGCTTGCATTAAACTAGCTGTGTAGGCAAATAAATTTGAATCAAACAAACTATACTAGTTTTCACAGGCTAAGCTTGCCTTGTAAAGCTGCAAGCTTAACTCAAACCACCTGAGTGTTTCCATTAGCAAGTACGTGCCAGTCATGAGAAATCTTGCTTGAATGAAGCGTGAATCACACATAGCACGACAAGCTTGCTCGGCAATAAAAATTAATTAAAGTCTTATGGCAAGTTTACGTGATATCTAGGTTGCACATATTTAAAATATAGCTATTGCTCGAAGTAACACGACTAACGGGCCGCTCTCTTCTAGTTTTATTCACGTTGGTCAGCTGTTGGCGTTAGGCGATCTCTTTTGCTCCCAAGGAATCGAACTGAAAAAAGCATCTCACAAGGGATGTAAAATTATAGTCCATTCACGATTTTGCTCAACTTTTCTGAACCCCTACTGAAGTTATACTTCCAGGATATTCCTCCGCCTCAAACTAACAAAGCTTAGAAAATCACACCAGCCGGCCAACGCACCGCATTCGTGCGCACTCGGTGTAATAATATTTTTTATAAAAACTATTTCTTTCTAGGCAATACCAACACACGTATTTTCTCTCTCCCTTTTTTCATATAAGTTATAAATTAAAATTTATAATTTATATACAACATGTAAGTAAAAAATTAAATTAATCAAAAACAAGGTAACGTAATGTTATCTCACGTATAAAACGCTGATAAATTTAAGAAGCAACCAAACACGTCATACGTAGTTTTTTAAATGTTTTATTTAAAAAGTGCCAAGAAACTGCGAATATACAGGATAACTATAAAAGAATACCCCAACTTTGAAGGTATATAATATCAAAACCAACCCACCTACAACTTTGGTTGACCAATCAAATGAACCGTGGAACTGTGACGTTTGTCGACCATTTCTTCATAAATGTTCAATCTGATCACCATTAGCAGCCCGGAAGACATCTACGTGATAATCAAACTCGTTCCACACTCTTGTCAGCATGTCCGGTGTTACGGTTTGGATGACGTCCATAATTCTCGTTTTGTGGTCGTCAATATTAGCTGGCAATGGTGGACGAAACACTTGATAATTTATGTACTCCCATAGAAAAAAATCGCACGGGGTAAGATTCGGGCTTCTTGGGGGCCAGTGATGAAGAGCCTGGTCACCAGCTCCTCCTCGATCAATCCAGCGTTGTGGCAACGTCTCGTTCAGGTATCCGCGAACAGCTAAATGCCAATGGGGTGGCACACCATCCTGCTGGAAAATGAANCGGGCTTCTTGGGGGCCAGTGATGAAGAGCCTGGTCACCAGCTGCTCCTCAACCAATCCAGCGTTGTGGCAACGTCTCATTCAGGTATCCGCGAACAGCTAAATGCCAATGGGGTGGCACACCATCCTGCTGGAAAATGAAGTCCCCCACAGCCTCTTATAACTGAGGAAACAAACACTCTGTAAGCATGTCCAAATAAGGGATTCCAGTAACAGTGGGCTCGTGAAAAAGAAAGGGCCGAAAACAGTGTCTTTGGATACAGGGCAAAACACTTTCAGTTTGGGGGAAGCGCGCTCGTGTTCGGTGGTTTCATGTGGAGGCTCCTGACGCCATATCCGCCGTTGTGCCGGTTCACCTTACCATTTGTATGGAACGTCGCTTCATCGCTAAAAACCCGCTTAGATATGAAGGCATCCTCTACCTCGTTCTGGGCAAGAACGAGCGCAAAGAAATCACGTCTCAGTCCTTTATCTTTTTTGGTAAGAACCTGTACAAGCTGTAACCTGTATGGTTTGTACAGAAATCGCTTTCGCAACACTGTCCATACTATCGATTGAGGGATTTGCATTTCCTGGCTAGCTTATCGAGTTGATTTTCTCAAACTGCGAACGAACGCTTGTTGAATCCGTTGCACATTCTCTTCGGACACATGCGGCCGCCCGGAACTTTTGCTTTTTCAAAGGCACCCTGTGTCACGGAACTGACGAAATCAACATACGATACTCCACCTATCGGGAGGATGACGTCCGTATTTTCGACGGCATTCACGTTGAACAGTAGTAACCGATTCTCATTTAGCAAACTGAATAACACAGAACGCATTCTGTTGTTCCGTCACCATCGTGATGCGGACTAACACACAACACACGCTCATAGTGCGACGACAGACGCTCCCAGTGTCATCTCTCGTCGCACATAAAGGAAACGTTAGACCGTTCCCTTCACATTGACGTGTCGNGAACGCATTCTGTTGTTCCGTCACCATCGTGATGCGGACTAACACACAACACACGCTCATAGTGCGACGACAGACGCTCCCAGTGCCATCTCCCGGCACATAAAGGAAACGTTAGACCGTCCCCTTCACATTGACGTGTCGAATGCGAGCTCGCTTCTCCCTCACCACCTCAAACAAAGAGTTATGAACGCCATCCNTCCCTTCACATTGACGTGTCGAATGCGAGCTCGCTTCTCCCTCACCACCTCAAACAAAGAGTTATGAACGCCATCCAAACAGTAATACCGGACATGCTGACAAGAGCGTGGAACGAGTTTTATTATCAAGTAGATGTCGTTCGGGCCGCTCATGGTGATCACATTGAACATTTATGAAGATATGGTAGACAAACTTCACAGTTCCACGGTTTATTTGATTGGTCAATCAACGTTGTAGGTAGTTTGGTTTTGATAATATAGACCTTCAAAGTTAGGGTATTCTTTTATACTCATCCTGTACTATATTGTGCGTTTTCTTAGACTCTTGAAATTTACAAATTAGTCAAGGCGAATCCTAACCGAGTATGCAGCGAGGGGAAAGCATCAAGTTTACATAATGTGCTCATTGATACTCCTTAACGCCAGATTGATTTGCAGTTTTTAATGACGGTCCTAACACGGAAGTTCTTTTCGATCTTATGTCGGTGAGAATATGGCAGACAGTTTGAAAATGTCGTTCCGTTTTGTAGATATTGAAAGGAGAAAAGGAAATATCAAGTTTCGAGTTCAGTAATAAGTGGGATTGTAAAACGGTGTCCAAGCATTTTTTCCATAGTTGAAATTTACAACCAAACTAACGATTCAAAATTTCTGAGTGTCTCCTTTTCCTATAAAACAAATTATTTACGAAAAAAAGGTAATGTATGTTAATCCGTTAAAAATAAAATAAGTTATCTACTCCAAATTTTTAAACATTTACCTACCACTACACAGGTAAATTGGAAATGAAAACAAACTCTTCTATCACTACATGAGTACTGTATACAAATAGATTCGTTTTTTCTTAATATTCTTAACTTTTATCAAACTCATCCACGCCAATAATTTATTTAGACTTTTGCAGCTGGCAACATGTGATAACGATCCGGTTTTCTCCTAGCTTGATTCCAACCGGTTCTTGCGCTCTTCAACTAAAAACTTCAAGAGTTTTATTAAAAAANTCCGGTTTTCTCCTAGCTTGATTCCAACCGGTTCTTGCGCTCTTCAACTAAAAACTTCAAGAGTTTTATTAAAAAACCTTCTTTTTGGCGATGGGAGAGGTGTTCAAACAAACGTNTTTCTTAATATTCTTAACTTTTATCAAACTCATCCACGCCAATAATTTATTTAGACTTTTGCAGCTGGCAACATGTGATAACGATCCGGTTTTCTCCTAGCTTGATTCCAACCGGTTCTTGCGCTCTTCAACTAAAAACTTCAAGAGTTTTATTAAAAAAACCTTCTTTTTGGCGATGGGAGAGGTGTTCAAACAAACGTTTTGGTTTATTTTAAGCTGGAGTCAAATTTTTCACTTTGCAGCTCCCATTAGCATTTTGCCGCGGTTGAAGGGCACAAAAAAATTGTTTGTATGAAGTTTAATATAAAATTTGTCCTGATAAATTGTACATCAGTTAATAAATAACAAAGGAAGAATATCCACATACCACTCCTTTACTACACAGAGTGTTGAAAAAATGTATTCCATATTTTGCGAAGAGGTAGTATGCGCCAAAACAAGAACAGAAATTTCAAATAAACATGGGTCCGAAAACCCATACCGTAAGAGCTATGAGCACTTGTTCACCATCGCTACAGGAGGTGCTCATGTGTGTCCATTCTTGGAATTCATCCTTGTGCCCTACATCGTAGGGAATCACGCGTCCTTCGAAACACTCCTCGTTTGTCTCGGATGTGCTGGCAGGCATTGATGACCCGTTCCTGTCGTGCTTATACATCACCAATGGAGGTTGCATACACCAAAGCCTTCAGGTGTCCCCACAACTAAAAATTCAAGTGATTAAGGTCACGGGATCGTGAAGACCAACTTACTGGACCTTCCCGACCAATCCATCGCCCATTAAATGTATGTGTTAGGTGTTCTCAGATGCATGAACCACATCTCATGGCCTTTGAAGGTATGGCACATCCTCCAGCAAGACAGGCAATTAGTTTGCTATGAAATCAGGATACCTTACACCATTCAATGTTTGATAGTAAGTAAGGTTTAATTAGTCTATCGCCAATAATTCCTGCTCATAGATTGATTGAAAATCGGTGCTCGGTGCTGATGCCTTGCTTCTTCAACGGCGTGAGGATTTTCTTGAGCCCACACATGTTTATAATGAAAATTAATAATCCCACCTCTCGTGAAATCAGCCTCATCTGTAAACAAAATCTTTGCTGTGAAAAGTGGATCATCACACTTGTAGGAGCCATTGGCAGAACTATAATTTTGCGGGTTGATCTTGTGGCTGAAAGGCTTGGATCCACTGAACATGGTAGGGGTATAGCAACTGTTCATGAAGGGTTGCCCAGACAAGAGGATGACTAACGCCTACAGCTGCTGCAATTCTCCGTACACTAGTTCCTGGATTTTCTTCCACCTGTTGCAGAGCTCGATCCTCCATATCGGGCATACGAATGGCGCGAGGTCCGCCACGATCGGCCGTTGTTGGTGCTATGGATCCGGTGTCCGCCAGTCGCTGGAAAAGGCGGCTGAATATCCGTGCGTATTGTACCCGTCGTGATGGATACTTCTCAGCATACGGACACGCGTTCGACTGTTACTTCCGTTTGCCAGACCGTAACAAAATGTCATATCTGCCATTTCCCGTGTGCAAAAAAAAGGTCTTCATTATGCTGTAAGGGCAGAGGTAAAACGACAATGCATTGCCATCAAAACACACATTGATTCGAGTAACCGTAATAAGGGCATTCACTGTACTTACCCAGAACTGTGAATTACTGTAATGGTTACTGTAGTCTGCGTACGCAACTGCTTAATGCGNACATTCACTGTACTTACCCAGAACTGTGAATTACTGTAATGGTTACTGTAGTCTGCGTACGCAACTGCTTAATGCGGACAACAACTGAATACTCTGGTGTATACACATTGATTGCCGCGTTACAGGTGAGCAAAGAGCTCACGTTACGGATATATGCAGTTTTACAGTAGCGATGGTGAACAAGTTAAAGTGTAAAAGTACGGTATAGATTCTAGGACTCATGTTTATTATACATTTTTTTCTTGTTTTGGTGCATATTAACCTATTCGCAAAACATAGAATACTTTTTTTTTAACATCTCGTTTTTTTCTCTCGCCTTTTTTTTTAATAACAAGATGTGCTTTAACGGTTTTTTTTGCAAGTGAGACCTGACAAGGATCATTTTACTCGGCTTTTATCGGGTATCGAATTTTGTGAAACAATCATAGATATCAGTGCAGGGAGAAATCGAAGATATTAGAGTTTTATATGTAAAAATTATTATGCATTAGTTAAGTCGCAATTAAAATACCTCAAGTCTTTACTTCAAAGAATTATTTGAAAAATTGAAAAATTATTTATTAATAAGTTACGATTGTTGTAATATTTTGCCGTAGATATAGCATGATAATAACGCGCATTTTTTGAGTAAATTGTGGAAGTGCTTCAAAGCACGTTTTCATACATCGTTTGTCCTAATATAATCGATGGTTTTATTTGAAGTTAGTTAATGTAAAATGTTTCGTAATTTAAAAAAAAAATTTAAGTGTTAAGAGAAAATTCCAACAGACAGTAAGTTTCATTTTACCTTATATGAAGAATGCTGTATTATCCTACCCATTCTTTAGAGGTGAATATTAAAAAAAAAAACCTTATATTTATCTTATTCCACTTCCTCCTCCATATCCCAAAAGCGCTTGAAATATAAAGTTGATTGACCTTAAAAAGTTCACAAGGTTATTTTCCCGTTTAAATAAAATACCTTTCTTCTCTTTTAGAAGTTTTGAATGACGTTCTACTATTTAAACGTATTTTACCTTTCTCCAATTTTACACTTGACGGTATTTACGTTGTTTTTTTTTTNATGACGTTCTACTATTTAAACGTATTTTACCTTTCTCCAATTTTACACTTGACGGTATTTACGTTGTTTTTTTTTTCAGTGCTTTCAGAAATGATTCACTACTTAAATTGTTATTCCAAAACGCGTTTATCTGCACAAAATNATGACGTTCTACTATTTAAACGTATTTTACCTTTCTCCAATTTTACACTTGACGGTATTTACGTTGTTTTTTTTTTTCAGTGCTTTCAGAAATGATTCACTACTTACATTGTTATTCCAAAACGCGTTTATCTGCACAAAATTNTTTTTTTTTTCAGTGCTTTCAGAAATGATTCACTACTTACATTGTTATTCCAAAACGCGTTTATCTGCACAAAATTTAAGTCGTTTAATTCTGCTTGATCAACTGAAGCTACAAATACCCAAAGTTGGTTACAATATACTAAACGTAATCTGCTGCCAAAAGTACCTTGATCTTCGGGGAACGAGCGTTGTAAGCTTATGTGCCGTATCTCGGGAGTAGTGAGCTGCGCAACTTGTTTGGGGCCGCGGTGGTGAAATAGTCAGACTCCTCACCTTCCACCAAGGCAAACCGGGTTCGATTCCCGGGGGAGAATGGGTCTCTTGGGCGTGGGGAATGTAGCGGACGTTGCCTTTATCAGGCGGGTTTTCTCGGGGTGCTCCCCCTCACCGCCTTTGCATTTTGCTGCTGCTACATATCCACCTCATTTCACCCTCACTGACCAGACATGTTCCAACTCTCGACTAGAGTCGTCCGACTTGAACGCCGGCTCGCACCTCGCCGTGTGCCACACTTGCACGCAAGCGATGGTGGGCTACCCCACCACTTCCCACCTCAGCCATTCATTTTCGTGGTAGCGAGGACAGGAAGGAAGGTGAGGGGATTGTCATGGGTGGCCCGCGGGCCGAACTAATCAGGACCTTGCGCACGCTCCCAACACCTGCCCTGCTCGCGACCCCAGGCCGATGATCCCTGCAGTCTCGGACACTCTCCCAGCCCCGCCTGCCGCCACATGGCTCTCCATGCTTCCCGGGGACAGATCGACGCCATCTTTGGTTTACATATTTTTTTGCTAATAATTATATTCAAAACTAATTTTTGAAAATTTGACTTTGTCAAAGCATAAAACATCATTTACACGCTGTTAATGCGGTTAATTGAGAATTTTTAGAATTCCTGCCTAGGATCTCCTTTTCATCTCATTTTGTGTTCTTCCGCTGTATGTAGGATTAACACTGCAATGAACCGTCTCACTATTCATACCTCATCCAATTCAAACCGTCGAATTTTTTTTATTAATGTAAATGTGATAACAATTGGCGCATTCGTGCTCTTATGTGTATAAACAAAAACACCGACTCCAGTAGTCACATATTTACATACCACACTCAGAATAAAACTTAGAACTATTTATATTAATTCGTTGCCAACTTAACTGGAAGCCTGCATGCCAGGGTGTAATGTAGCATGTATGGGCAGTGATTTTTTATAGGTTGATTTCAAAAGTGCTTACTTCACTGTGAATTGTCTTCAATTATCTTTTATAGACGATTATTTTTCGGCTTCTTTATACTACTATCGCTTTTGTAATCATTCCCAGAAGGTATTCAATAATTNGGTTGATTTCAAAAGTGCTTACTTCACTGTGAATTGTCTTCAATTATCTTTTATAGACGATTATTTTTCGGCTTCTTGTACTACTATCGCTTTTGTAATAATTCCCAGAAGGTATTCAATAATAAATTCTCATTTATTCCACATGGTAAATAAATAAAGGTACTTGATCGATATTACAGCTTGAGTGATACTATGTATGTCTTGTCGAAGAAGAAATTTCATAAGGAATGCTGAATACATTCTGTGTGTCAAAAACTCGTAAAACCACAATATTTCTATTTCTCTCCCTTAAGAACTTGAAATGAACCTTTGAAATAAAAATCCTTGCTCGTGCCTGTACACGTTTTAACGGACACACTTACAGGCATGCGTCCAGAAAGTTGGCTGTGAGGTAGAAAACGTAGTTCCATGTCTTTGCGATTTACTTAAAGTGAGATGTTTAAATGTGTGGATAATTTTTAATTTCTACTTATTTTATACTCACGAGAATAATAATATGTGTATTAGTTGCATGCTTGCGTTCCTAAAAAGGGTTTTAACTTCATCAGCGCATGAGGTCAATGGCAATTTTAATTTTCATATAGCGGAAGGATACAGAATAAAAATACAATTCTATACTAAGCAGGCTTTCATATGTGTTTAGTCATGAACAAAGAGCCTATAGTGAGGCAACAGAGAGTGCATGGTGGACAAGAGATTCACACATTTTTTGACCGGTCTAGGATGGGTCATGATGTAATTTAAAATTTGGTATGTTTCATTTTAGACAGGCAGTCGTGACAAAACGCCTATACATACAGCATGTATGCGCTCAAAATCACAACAACAGTATCTTAAATGCCACAAGTATTTCATTATTTAAAATTTAAATACGTCACCATGTATTTTTAAAATATGTTAATTAAAATAAGCCCTTTATCTACTAACCCGAGTATGTTCTCATATAAACGGGGTTTTGTTTAATAAATGAACTCATGTTCACTTATTTTCGCTGGAAGAAACCAGCACAATACAGCCTTTAAGTTGATGGTGTTATTCACTGCTGCTGGCAAGCTGACTTTGCAAAATTGTCTGATAACTGTACCTACATTTGACTAATGTAAAAATTATGGCAACCGTTTCAGTGCAATAGTTACTACAAGGTACGATTAAGAAGTTGTCATATCAAAAATTATTTCTTAACTCTGAATCATAATCAGTGATTTCAATCAGTATAATTATTTTACTAAATTTTCTGTTAATTAGCTGTTATCTACTGGAGAGAATCAATGGAATGCACTGAGGTTTTATGCCAGGCCAGTGTAATTCACTAACAATCAGTAGAATCACTGTTTAATCACTGCAACTTAAATGATCAGTAGAATTTTACTGATTCGAGTGGAGAGTTTCCATAGATTTGCAGTTAAATTTACTGATTTAGAGCAGTTTTTACTGTTTCGATTGTAAAAAGTTGTATAACCCATAATACGACAAATAAACATGTATTTTAGAAAATTATGTAAAATGTGTAATAACTCCTTACGCCGAGAACAACTTTTTGCAATCACCGCATATAATTAATTATTTAAAGATAAACGGATTACGCATTATGTTTGTACTTTGAATGTTAAAATCAGTATGGCTGTTATCTGGGGTTTTATTTACCTATTTTTCTTCGCAAGTTCCATTAAATACAAAATTACAAATACCAAATTACAAAATACGTAAAAATTTTTGTATGGAAAAATTCTTATAACGAAACCATTTTGTTAACAACGACGGGACTTCCAAATTACTCGAGACATCAACGTTTCGGTTTTACCTCGCTATGAACGGCGCCATAACTATCACGACTTGCCGAACTTCAGGGAGGGAAACCAACATCAACAATAACAACAGTTCACTCCTTCTAAAGGTTATCCATGGTCAAATGAGCACTTTTGAAATCAATCTTCCATAAAGTCATTATCCAATACTACGTATATGCTACAGAACACACTGGCATGGACGCTTCCAGTTAAATTTGCAGCGAAATTAATAAAAAAAACAGTTCCAAGTTCCAACAATCGAAAATGTTTGTGAGGNCATGGACGCTTCCAGTTAAATTTGCAGCGAAATTAATAAAAAAAACAGTTCCAAGTTCCAACAATCGAAAATGTTTGGGAGGGGGGGGTAGTCTTTAAATTTATGGACACCGGAAGTCAGTTTTTCTTGTTTTTAACACATAAGAGCAGGAATTTGCATACAACTAACACTTTTAATCTTCTAAAGAAGTCCACAGTGTCACTTAAATGACGCATGGATTAAGTGAGACGGTTCGTGTCAGTGTTAATTTTACATTGGGCGGAAGTATACAAAATGAAACGAAAAGCTGATCACAAGCAGGGCTTTCAAAAGTGCTCAATCCACCTTATATCTATGGAGGCTGTTGGGACGTCATTTCACAGGGAGAGAGGAGAAGAAAGGATCGTATGAAATAATTGCAACACTATTATACTCTGATAGGAACGGAACCATATTTGAAGCCACCGCAGGTGCAGTATGTAAGATCGAACCCTTTACCTCACAAATGATGAGCGAGAAGTCGGAATTTTCCCTCTCCTCAATTTCCACCCACACCTACCCATTGTGGTGATGGTGGTTGAGGTATTTTTATATGTGTTTGAAACGCGCAATTGTAAAAGAAGGTTACCCTTTGTTTCTGAAATTTAATTGCAATGGTGTCGTGAAACTGAATTCTGTTTCTGATTGGACCTCAATTGCCTATGATGACTACTAAAAAAGTAACCAAAAATGAAGAACATAATATATATATATATATATATATATATATATATATGGATGAAAAACACAAATGCAATAAACATGCGATAATATAGATAAGCACATCATGTATCGAACGATTCAGTTAGACAGAAAGCAACACAAACAAAAGGAGACAGCATGATTATAACAATACCAAAACAGCAAAATCACAAGCGAAACACATACTGCAGTAAGTCAAAATAAATAGATACATAAAAAGGTCAAAAAATTATAATGATCCAATCTGACAATGAACGAAACAAAAACTTGTGTTGTCCTTGGTGTTTTGTGTTGTTTGTTGTCTGACTCTATCATTTTATTTTTGATCCTTTTAATAAATTTGCGACTTTTTGCTGTTTTGCTTTTTAAATGTAAATTGTCCTGATGTTGTCTAATCACATTATTTCTGTCGTTGTTTTTTTGTTTCGTTCATTGTCAGACTGGATCATTATAATTGTTTGATCTTTTCGTGTGTCTATTTATTTTGTCTTACTACAGTGTGTGTTTCGCTTGTGGTTTTGCTGTTTTCTTATTGTCATAATGTTGCTGTCTTATTTTGTTTCTGTGACGCTCTTTGTCTAACTGGATCGTTGTCTCGTGTTCCATATATGTGCTTATTTGTATTATCAAATTTTTATTGCATTTGTGTTTTTCATCCATATATTGTGTTCTTTGTTTTTTGGTTACTTGTTTCGTAGTCATTGTAGGTAATGGATATCCAATCAAAATCCGAATTCCGTTACTATTAGTGTTTACAGCATCGTCGGTTGCAATGGAAAGGCTCATGAGTAGATAGAAATAGCCGATACTGTTGCAGGGTTCAGGGTGGGAACTTGGGAAAAACCGCCATCTTGGATTTTGTGACCTTCTGCTCTGTCATTCCGGTAGCTATATCGTTTCCGGTCACCATATTGTTTCCATCCGCCATTTTCTTTATGGAAATTTCCTCTTAATGTTTTGTCATTTCATCTTGCTGCCTCATGCTCTATCATTCCTTTCCACCTCTCTCCCCCAACTCTTTTCCCTCTTACCTCTCTCTGCCATCACCTCTGAACACCATCTTAGATGTCGTCCGCTGTAGGCAACCATCTTGTTTCGTCTGCGAGTTCTCTCGTCGCCAGCTAGAGTGTACCAGTAGCACCCTCCATCTTGGATGTCACCTGCTAGAGTGAGCATCTGTCTTCCGCCATCTTGGTTGTCGTTTGCTAATTCCATAGCCCGCTAGGGGTGCATGCTTGTCATTAATCTAACGCCATATTGGTTCTGGTATCTATGTCGTCGAGTGAAACTCAGGAGTGCTGCTATTGATTTTATTTTGGGATCTCAATAAAATTCTGGAGGAGAGTGGTTTCAATCCAGTCACCCGTAGGTCGTTGTGCAGATGCCTTTGTCAGCTCGGGTATTGGAGCAGTGTGGTGAGTAGGGTTTTTAATATGCTATACACATTACACCACCAGTAATGCCTCTTCCATCATCATTCGGAAAATGTGTTTTATTTGTATTGAAAATTTTTTACAAGTATTATTATTGACCACTATCTTGGCTTACATCGATGAACGACATGCTAGGTGGATTGATTATGATTTATTTCATATCGATTTTAATACAAGTAATACAAGAGTGGACATCTGCCGCATGCACTCCCCACATCACATTGGCTGAAGTCTATGAATGATATGCTTGACTAATTGAATGTAAATTATTTAATATTCATTATATTAAAAAAAAATTTAAGTTATGTATGAGGAGGAGGAAATTGAGGAGGGAAAAATTGAGGAGGAAATGTGTTTATGTCTGCATAATTCACTTTATTCAGTACAGTCTCAAGGATGATATCCTGCAAGATAATGTCTGCCACCTCGCCCTCACACTTTGCCGTCCGCACAGGTGTTAAACAACTGTGCGCGCGGCTCCCCGGCTTGGGACTAAGGGCAGTACACTACACCAGCAAACACCACTAAGATTTCAGTTTTATAATTTACATTAATGTATGCTATAAAATCTCTAGTGATTCTTGAAGCATAGTTTACCGGTGGCTTACGAGGCCGAAAAAACAAAACTCCCCACCTAAAAAAAAAGTAATAGTGGACAAAGGAACGCACAGAAAGACGACAGCGACAGAATAAGAGTATAGATCGATAGGTAGAAGAAAAAAGACATGTTGGGGACAGCACATATATCAAGAAGAAAAGCAAATGCAATACTACCACCAGTTACTGCATGACTGACATAAATACCATTTCACATTCACAACTTAGGATAAGTGTTGAAACCCCCCAGGAAATAGCTATAAACCCAGATCGGAGGCTCAACATAGGTGCCAAATCCTTGTGCACAAGTACACATGAGAAAAAATTGTGGAAGCAGAATAGTAGTCCCATCAGATAAAACTAAAAACAGGACTCCAGGATATGTCGGCCTCACACCTGATCAGATGATACCTTGCATGTTCTATAGTGGGTCACCAGTCATCAGCAACACACCTCACAAGATGATGCCTTGCACGGGCTACAGTGTGCTGCTGGGAAAAAATTAAATTAAAAAACCAATGGATTATTTCTCACTATTCCTTATAATCAGTACATACATTCGTCATTGTCTTATGCAAAACAGTTTAAAACAATACAGGAAAAAAACTGTTCAACCAATTTAAACACATGGTACTGCATGTATCACATCATCTTCAATTTTTCTGATTGGTTAACTAATCAGTAGGCCTCCACCTCCCTCGCCATTGATCATTTGCACGAATGCACTACTCCCATAATATATATATTTTTTTCGTTGGCCGTTTGTTTGCTTTTACATCACCTCGGTAACGCTAGTGTATTAATGATCTATTTCGCTGACAGAGGAGCTGTCGATTTAGCCAACATGCTTGTTATTGTGGACCCTGACCTTTCCCAATGTCATTAAACAATAGAAAAATAGAGAAAAATCGCAGTACATACAATTATCAATTACTAGCTGGTCACATCAAGGGACCAAACTGACTAACAATACTAATTAACGACTGACTGCACGCAAGGCCGACTCCAATCAAGACTAACTCCACCCAAGACTAACTCCACCACGCAGACTGGTTCATGACGAAACTAACTTAGTCCAAGGCTAGCTCCTGACAACACCAGTTCCTACAAAACCGGCTAGACCAACCGAAAATACCAACCTTCCATACCACTCACCCATACAAACAAACGTTAATGGATAATCTTGAAAAAAGTATCATAATAAGAGTCTTGTAACAAACCTCTTGAAAGACGATCTTCGCAGAATCTTCGCAAAACACTTATACCAGAGCTGTCCATACCAAACAGTCATACTAACTTAACAAGTCAACTGACCAGGCCAACAAACTAGTTGCGAAACATTCCAAAAATAATATTCCCAATATTGCATTCGTTCGCCATATAGAACTCAATCGATTCTAAAAGGTCCGAGTAATTCATAATACTTCAAATCGAACAATAGCCCTCCTGATGCACGCACTCACATAAATTTTATCTAAAACAGACTATCAATTGATTGTATACACCACTGAATTAATACGCCTTTCAGAGAAGCGGAAGGGGCTGTATAAGAAATTAAGCACCCATTGCTATGTATACATTAATTTAATTTACTTACTTATTATATACATGCTATCTCTCTAATTATTTTGTACGTTCGATATTTATATTTCTCAGATGTTTGCAGATCATGGATAGAATCCAAGAGTCTCATCTGATATAAACCCGATCCTTCAGTTCATCGATGATTGAAGCTATCTCAATAATGCATGAGAAATCCCCACATTTGTTCAGGTAAATCAAATGTTCGAGTCTATCAACAAGTTCATTAAGGTCTTCGGGAAATATGTAACGAGCATTATTGACTACTTCTGTCTTCTATGCACCAATTTTCGAAGGAAATTCGTTGGTGAAATGTTTGGGTACGTCGAGAGTATCATCATCCTTATCATCAGATACTTCATCAACACTGTCGTCATAGTCATTATAATCAATGGTGTCTTCATAATCGTCTTCACCTCCTGTTTCATCCTCAATAACAAATTTACGTTTCTTTGTAGGAGTCGCACAGTCATCATCAGTATTTAGAGCCTACAACGGTTTATTCTGACGTGTTTCGACTTTGTGTGAACATCTTGCAAATGTACATTCCACACATACCCACTCTGCCAAACCTCATAGGTCTCTCATTCCGCCATTAGAATTAACTATCTCGTCATATTCGTCTGTGGAATCAGTACCCATCGATGTAGCTAAGGGTATTGACGACATCACTTGCTGGTTCTAAAAATATGAATCCCTGCAGTTGTTGATATTGCTCCTCAATATAAATACCTCGAATAAACTACATGTGTCCATTGTCGCAATTCTTAATAGCACGAAACGGACTCTTCGTACAGGCGGTTCTCTCATGTCATCGACAATGACAGCTTTTGCTGAAGATCTTTCCACATTAGCAACACTGTTTTAAATGTAATTGTCTAGCAGTGGGTAAAGGTACACCCATAAAGGTAAGCTCTACAGTAGACTTCGTACAATCATTGGCTTGCATCATCTTCATGAAAAATTTTTATGTCCTTTCCACAGTGGCAACATGTGTATCTACTTGGCATAGCTATTGCTTTATGTATATAGTATATGTGCCCGCGGCTCCGCTCACATTGACTACAGAAATATTGTTTATTTTTTTTTAAAATAAGGTTCCCCCGTTCCTCCCTCGACGCTTTCACCCTCCGCCACCCTTGCTCACCATGTCCGCGTACAGTAAACCAACTCGGGAAAGTAAATTTTTTGAGATATTTTCTCACGATAAATAAAAGTCAATATCAACTTTCAGCCGTCCAACTATTTCTGTGGAAGAACTTACATCGATCTGTTGCTAGGTTGCGGTGTTGCATTGTTATTGCGTTTGTGTACTTTTTCATTTCCAATAAGAATTTCCCCAAGGGAATGAGAAATTTTCTTGTGGTAAAAAGTAGCCTACGTCACTTCCTGGTCCTCCAACTATCTCTGTGCAAAAAATCATGTCGATCCATTTCTCCGTTTCGATGTGAAACTGGGACAAACAAACATCCAAACACACTTTCGCATTTATATATATATACCTACTAACACATTTCAGCAGTGAGATTTAAGCATTGTTATGCCTCTATTCAACCAGACATTTGATGTTGTTCCTTGATCACATTACCATGCAATTAACTCTTCAGCAGTTTCTTACAGACAAGTTCTTCGCTCAGCTTGAAATCATGGTGACACTTAAAGTGGACAACTGAATTCTGCCAGACAAACCCTTCGCAATTAGCACTTCAATCAGTAGCACAATGAGAACCACAATCAGCCCCACAATCAGCACTACACACCACAATCAGCACTACACACCACAATCAGCCCCACAATCAGCACTACACATCACAATCAGCCCCACAATCAGTACTACACACCACAATCAGCCCCACAATCAGCACCACACACCACAATCGGCACTGCATACCACAATCATTGCCATGCACCACAATCAGCACCACAATTAACACCACAATCAGCACCACAACAGCACCATGACATGTAACCCCTTTTTGGAATAGAAGCCCCTCGCTGACCCCCTTCGTGAGCGCCTCCCAGTTGACATTGTGTCACGAGGTAGGGGGACAGCCAGAATGAATCGCAGTTACACGTGTCAAGGTTGTGCCGAGTAAGAGCTGGCATATCGCCGGAGCACTCGGAAAGGGCTACGTAAATACGTAGGAAAGCGGGAGAAATTGCAGAGCCAAGTAAGAGTAACTCTAGCTTCACCCCTGAGAAAACGGCTGACTAATTGAAAGTGGGGGCCACGAATACTCCTCACCCCTACCACCCTTGTAGCCAAACCGTGGAAAAATAAGCTGAGATGGTAAATTCAAGGTGCAGATCACCACTTCTCCCGCCCCCGAACCTTCACGAACCATGGCACGTAGCTGAATGACTTTGTACTGAAGGCAACCACCTCCCCCCTTCCCCCAATAAGAGAGACACGTGCAGATACTTAGGGAGATAAACTGGAGAGCATATAAGCCAATTTACTTGAGAAGAGGGACACAGTTCATTAACACCGTGTCGAGGGAAGAGTTGCTTCAAGGAATCGCGAGAGGACTTCAGAACAAGCCCAGAACAGCAGTCCAGAGGAGACGACAACATATGCGGGCTTTTTCCAAGGCCGCCCACATCGCCGGAGCTCATCCACAGCTGACATCATACCAGCAGAGTTAAGTATCAAGACACTGCCCAGAGAAGGCCCCCCCCCTCCATCTCGAAGTCGCCCACAGTTAACTCGAGTTAGCCAAAACAGAGTACCACACCTCGGAAGTGTTTCTGTATGTTGTTTTTGTTTAAACTCGAGACAATATAATTATCCAGTTAAGTGAAATGTCAAAAGACTACCTTACTGAAATACCCTCAACCTTCTAGGCACCTTATAGTCTATGCCTGGAGGAATTAACTACAACCCTATAAACCACCCTATATTCCACAGGTGAGGAATAGCGTCAACCATAATCAGCACCTCACTTAGCACGATACGCACCACAAAGGACACATAAAAAACCCATAATGACCCATAAATTATCCATTACGACACATAATGAGCCATACTGACACATTATGACCCATAATGACACATAATGACTCATAATGACCCATAAATGACCCATAATTACCTATATATGTCCAATAATAACCCATGATGACCCACCAACGTATTTCCTTCGACAAGTGGTGCAAAGAATGCAGAAGGAGTCAAGAACACTCGTTACATATTTCCTGAAGATCCTAATGAACTTGTTGATATTGTTAAGATAGCTTCAATCATCGATGAAGTGAAGGGTCGGGGTCATATCAGATGAACATCTTATAATGTATATAATAAATAAATTAATTAAATTTATGTATACATAGCAATGGGTGTTTAATTTCTTATACAGCCCCTTCTGCTTCTATGAAAGAATTATTAATTATGTGGTGTAAACAATCAATTGAGTGTCTGTTTCAGATAAAATTGATGCGAGTGCGTGCAGCAGGAGGGCTATAGTTCGACTTGAAGTATTATGAATTACTCGGACCTTTTACAATTGATTGAGTTCTATATGAAGAACGAATGCAATGATGGGAATATTTGCAGTATCTAAAATCTGTTTAATCAATTTCGACCAAACTTGTTATGCTGAAAGTATATTTTACAGCCATAAAATGTATCAATACGTAGCTTTTTGTACGCCATTTTGTAAGATAACGAAACATGAATACCAAAGTTTAAATGCCATATCGCGGGGAAAACTAATAAACCAGTTAGTAGCAAATTTGGCACACAAGTAACACTATGGTAAGTCATAAAGTGGCATGTTTTAATGGATGAGACTGTTATTTTAAAAATGGCGGTCATATAATTATTTTACACTACTATGCTGTGTCTAAGAAACAATTTCACTAATTTCCAACTTAACTGTGTATGCTGGCAGTATTTATTACAATCATTAAATGCGTCTACCCAGAGCCTCTTTTCTCCACCATTCTGTAAGATAGAGCTACAAGAATAAATCAAGTTTTGTCATATCTTAGATAAAAATCAACCGATTCCTTCCAAATTTGGCAAATCAGAATTACAACAGAAGCATTATAAGCGATCATGTTTTAAGTGGGCCAAACACTTATTTCCAAAATAGCGGCAATGTTTTGTTTTATTATTCTATATCTACGAAACAAAGTAACCAACTACAACTTAACTTTGTATACTGCAGTATCTTACACATCATACAAATGTGCTACACAGAGCCTCTTTTGTCCACCATTTTGCAAGATAATGCCACATGAATAAATGAAGTTCTGTCTTATCTCGGGAAACAATCAACTGATTCTTACAAAATTTGGCGAACAATTAGTACTACTACAGAAGGCCACGTAAATTTACGTGTTTTAACCCTTTCAGTAACATATTAATATATCACTGTAGGCGTTACAAAGCACGATTTTTTGTGTTCAGAACTGTACCAGTATTAGTTTGAAGCACTGTCGTATATCAGAGCCAACCAAAATTAGTTAGTACTTCATTTTACTACCAGCAGCTCTTTAAGAGATTTAGGAAGTTGTGTCAGCAACGGACTATATTCCCCACACATTAGGGACTTCTCTCATTGGACACTTGTTTTCTTCTGTGTACAGAGGATACCATTAAAGTCTCTCCCTGTACAACATCTTAGATACAGGACACTGTAACTAAAATGATTAAGTTGGCAAAACAACTATTTTCAAAATGGCGGCGATATATACATTATTTATTATGCTATATCTACGAAATACAAAACCATTTTCAACTTAACTTTTACAGTGGCAGTATATATCACAACAACAAATGCTTCTATTCAGGGCCTCTTTTGTCTGCCATTTCGTAAGATAATGTCATATGAATAAATAAAGTTTTGTTATATCTCGGGAAGTAATCAACCGATTCCAACCTAAGTTGGCAAACAAGTAGTACTGTGGTAACCACGAATATCGTGTACTACGTTTTAAGAAAGCCAGACACTTATTTACAAAATGGTGACCATATAAACATTTAAACATAGTATGCTCTATCTACTACAAAAAATTTAACCAATTTCAATTTAACTTTGCATGCTGGCAGTATCTGTACAAGCGTCAAATTAAGTTATACATAAACTCATTTGTCTGCCATTTTGGAAGATTGCACCACATAAAAAATTAAGTTTTAGTATCCTATCTCAGGAGAAAATTAACTAATACCTACCAAATTCAGGTGACAAGTTATTCTTTTGTAGTACATCTTAATGTATATGACTTAAGGAGATAGTAACATACAATTTCCACCTACTTTAATATGTTTCAGTATCTATGACAAACACGTATAATCTTCCAATTCATAATCCTTTTATTCTCAATTAATGAATATAGCACCACATGGGAAAATTTAGATGTTATGTCATATGTTCGGGACCAATCAATAGATTCCCAACGAATTTCGCACGTAAGTAGTGCTACAGTGGCCATTTTTTAAGTGTGTCTGATTATTTACAGTATGGCTGCCATATAAAAAATTTAGATATGTTTGTCATATTAAACAATTCAACCAATTTCAACTAAACTTTGTATATTGAGATTTTACATTATAAACATCAAATATGCTAATAGAGATGATCTTTTCCCCTCTTTTTGTAAGATAGTGCTAGGTGATAAAATCCAACATTTATGCCGTATATCGGGAACCATTCATCTAATTCCCACCAAATTTTTCACACAAGTAGTATTACAGTAGACCACGTAAACTTAAATAATTTAAGTGGGTCAGACATTTTTCAGAATCGTGTGATATAAATTATTTAGATAAATATATATATATTAAATAATTCAACAAATTTCAACCAAACTTTATATGGCGACAGTATATATTAGAAACATTAGATGTGCCTACACAGAGCCTGTTATTAGGCCTTTTTGCACGATAGTGCCTAATGAGAAAATTATGATTTTATGCCATGTCTCGGGAACCAATCAACCTGTAAGTAATACTACGGTAAGCCATGTAAACTTGCATGATTTCAATGACTCACACACTGATTTTTAAAATGTTAATATTTTAAGTTGGTGAACACAGTCTACCAAACTTTAGATTGATTACTAACAGAGTTGATGTTCCGAATTCTCCCTCCGTAATGTAGTTAGTTGCACGCCAACTTACGGTACAAGGTGTTCTGTGTTAGACTCCCAGGTAAGGCATACGTGTATTTCTAATTGTCTCAATAGTACTGCATTTGTTTCTGGTTCCATCTCTAATGATATCGATAGCAACAAGACGTCAAAACCCACCTACCATCTAATCTTTTAAGAAGTTCATCAAAATTATTTGCATACGTGAAGAGGAAATTATGCTCATTAGTTATATCGATAACTTCTTATTATTCTTATTAACAACACTTTAAACAATATAAAAACACAGGTCGCTACAAACCGCCGTGGTCGGGCTTTTCTTTGAGCGGCCGTTAAAGATGGCGGATGGATCAGTTCACTTTGATGCCGCCATCTAAGTAACGCCTTATCCGATTTCGATAGTATTTGTTTCATCTTAAAGGTATTTAAATGTTATTTCAAAGTGTTTATAATGCATAAGTTGATATCTCGTGTAATTTTAAAGCTAAAAAGCAAAAACCACAAACTGTTTACATCTTATTATACTGACCTGCATTCTCTCACATAAGTATTTATCAAAGATCTGAAATCTTGTCACCAAAACCAAACTTATAAAAAGTGAACAGTGAATGTTTAACGAATAGATAAATTATTCTCAGTTCTATATGATGCTAAAAAAAATTGTCGCACATATTCAAGTCTACTTATACTATTACAGTCATATTTCTAAACTTTGTCCATAGAAATACGTTGTTTTTGGTGAGATACTTCGGTTTGAGTCCATTAGCTTCTGCACTGTTACTAAAATTCTTGAAGATCAGTGGTTCGTATAAAGAATTGGCAGTATTCACCCAAATGTACGTTGGGCAGATGCTCGTGCAGCATGTAAATATAATGCATCTGACGTCCATGGAATTTTCTCTACTTTTAGCCCTATGCCTTAATAACGATGTTAACAGATATATCAAGTTTTGTCAACGGTTTGACCTGGCTTATTTATTAGTTTTAAGTGTAATTGTTCCAGAGATTTAAACTGCAGAGATGATAGATGAAATCCGTTTCCTAATGGCCTAGGAGCATCTTGAGTTTTTACTTTGTTTTTTTTCTGTTTTAAGGAAACAATTTCTATAAATATTCTGCTCGTCGGGTCTCGTACGGTGAAGGCATGTACAGCTGGTAGTACACTAGTGGTTGCGTTCCCTAATACGTCTCACACCAAGTGGTGCCCCACATTGCGAGATTGTTTGGGTGTTAAGTTATTTGTAGCGAAAGGCCTGGACAATATGAAATCTATCCGCTTTGGACAAAAATGCACAGCCAAGACAAAAACATCATTGTTAGAGCTGCGAATAATCATGCAGGAGCCACTCTGTATAACATGGGAAATATGGGCGTATATACTTGTGTCGGCTTCTCTATGGCTCAACCTTTTTTCGCAAACCTCTGCCATAACGTTTCCTAGAATTTTAAAACATTTGATTACATCAGTAAATCCTCCAAAAATCACTAATTCATTATTATCTCTCAGTTTCACATACTAATTGTTTGCTTGTTGACAAAGAAATCTTACTAGCTCTTGTTTATCTGTCACGCTGCTTATGAAATTCCTGACGTTATTAAGTTTCTCAACGTGTGGACATAAGATATTCAGTTTTCTAGGGTTAGAGCTTTGTGGACGTATTTTTGTTCCCATATACTTGGTTGGACTTTTATCATACCCAACAAAAACAACGTCAATTCCGTGGGCGTTGGATTATTGATGACAGAGATTGCGGAACTGTAGAACGGAACGGGGCAGCGAACTCTCCAAACGTTGTATACTTGGCCAACTGTACAATGAACACGAGAGCCATCCCATTAAATATGTGTATTAGACAATACGATGATGACAAAATGTGATTCAAATCTCCAGCGTAATTTATTTCACTCTCAATAGCGTTGATAAGTGTGTGCTTTGCCAGCTTTTCACATATCCGTCTTGAGCAGTTCATAACTTGCAATTAATTTCGGACTACATTCTCGTTAAACTGACAGAATTCATTTTACACAATAAGAGCGTTTTATTTTTAACTTAAAAACTAGACGAAATATCAACAAATGCACTTGAACAGATTCTAAAGAACAGTTAATTACCTTCTTTAGATGAAAAAAGAATGATTGAAATCGGATGAGTGGTTACGCAGATAGAGACATAAAAGTGAACTGGCCCGTCCTCCATATCTAAAAGTAAGTCTAACCACAACTGTTTGTAGCAACCTGTGTTATAGTCCATACTGTATAAGAAGGCCGTTTTCTGACAGGTCTGCGAAAGTAGCCCCACTGTTTACGTCTGACTACATGTGACTATGTATCCTTCCGCCATCAGCTGGTCCGTCAAGTCGGGGCTGTATCTTTTATCAACACGCTGTCAGCTAATCCACTTGCCATTGTACTGTAATGCTAAACAAATTTTAAGATACTTTAAGACTGACATCTGTCTAAAAAAATAAGTAGGTTATACAAGAAAAAATATAAAATGTTGCAAATAATTAAATATTTGCTAACTCTTTTTTAATTTGGTCCGAGATAGTGAATTTGGGTTAACATTTGCCAGACGGTCTGTTGTGTCTATTATCACACTTTGGGCGTTGTAGCTAATATATTGAAGTTTGAAATATGTGACGTGGAATAACATTAGAGTTGCTTAAAAACTATTCACACGTTTCACTTTCTACAAACAAGGAGATGGGTTTCATGAGAACAATATGGCGTATAATTTACGTAGACGAACGATTACCGGCCGAATATAAATGACTTTTACTCCAAATCATTTTACATGAAATATATGTTACTTTAAAAATTATGCAGAGCTCGTGGAAAAATATAACTATTGGCATTTGTTTGTAAATTCGTTATATATCGCGCAAAAAAGAGGTTCATTTCTGGCTGGTAATACCTCGCATAATATCCGAGAGATCGCCCGCACAGCGCATGACGGCGAATTTCGCCGCTGTTTTTGGTCAACAGATGGCGTATTATTTTAAGATGATTGTTCTTAGATTACGAGCTGGAAATATATTTAAAATTCGTGTCGTTTCGTCAAATTAATAGAAAAATAATTCAACAATATTATGCAATATTTCTATATGCTTTTCGAATTAATATCAAGGACGTGTTGAAAGCGAGGTTGGAGAGGGATGATACGACGTGAAAAAACTTTCTGAAGTTAGCACAACTTCAGAAAACTTTTCCGCGTCGTATCGTTCTATTGTACATTTCATTTTGAACACCTATACATAACTACATTATCACGAAGTTTAGTTTTTAACACTAACAACCATTGTTTTGTGTCCTTGTAAAATAAAATGCATTAATAAATGTAAGAACTCTTTCTTACCCGCGTATTTTCTGCTTTTGTGATGTGCATTGGCAGTGCGCTCAGAATAGCCAACGTAATTTTAACTTTTGTTCGTTCGTGCATCAGCTGATACAGGATTTTGTAAATGGCACTTTGTTTGTTTCGTAAACATTAAGTTGCCACTCACTGACTGTCAGAAAGTGGCCTTCTTATACCGTATGGACCATATTACATTGAAAGTGTCGCTAATATACATCAAGAGAGAGAGAGAGAGAGAGAGAGATAGAAACTTCGTCCGAAAGGTTTTGAATACGTGTGCGCCGCTACGGCCTCTTCTCTGAGGTGATATTCATGGGGGCTGAAATGGCGACAGAATGGAGTGGTGGGGTTGACGGGAGTAGCCCGAGAAAACCAGCCTCATAATCGGCAACGTCCGCCACATTTCTCTCATGCGAAACACCGGACTTGGATCTGCCGCGGATCGAAGCCCATGTCTCCGAGGTGATAGGCCAGCCACCGTGGGCCTTCTTCCTGGGCAAAGTAAAAGATGAAAACTCAAATTGGCGAGTAAAATAAAATTACTTCAATGTTCCATCAGTGCATAATACCAGCTCAATGAGTTGTACATGGCAATTGCCTCGTGTACGCTAGCTACTTCTGCTGAGTCTATTTATCGCAACTTATTGGACAAAATAGAATCCACCCATACTAGCGGTATGTTTTCATTGGAACAACGATTGCACAAGTTTGTCAAGTGAACCACTATTGCGAACGAAACAACGTACCTAAAAGTAGAGCGATTTGTCGTAAATTCTACAATAAAGTAAGAAAAGAATGTTGGCTTCTGCCAGCGAGACTTTAGTATCGGATCGAGAAACAATCACTTAACGTTATAAGCAGCCCGAGCGTAACGTTTGATGTATTTTACCACTGAGATGATTAATCTGCTGGTTTGAAAAGTATTAATTTTTTTTGGCGTGATTGGCCAACATTGCGCATTCAACTGTAACGAAGGAAATTGCAAAATTTATAAAAATTCTTTTTCAATCAAGATGTTGGCCTTCTTCAATTGAAAGTTATATCACTCCTAAGTATCTACGCGCAGCGGATCTGTTGCAGTACCAAATGTCGGAACTGTACACTCAAGCCCTTCGGTCATTTTTTTTAACTTTACTCGTTTGACCATTTTTATAACGATTTTTTTTCGAATGTTTTTCTTCTATTTTCAGGACATTCGTAGCGCAAGTGTCGTAGCATTTAACTGTTTCATAATATCAAAACTTGCATTGTACACGTTCACATTTTACTGTCAGCTAGCTTTATGTACCATCCTTTGATAAACTGATGAGATGTATCAATTTATTTAATTTTAGCGACACATACATGACTATTGCCCTGTAATATACTTTGTGTTACACTGATTGGAATAAATGTAACCTGGCTTGGTATATATTCAAGTAATGTCACACCCCATGCGTTCTATTCTCAATATAATATATTTTAAGTGGCTGAGAAACCGCGCAGCACTTAATAGACTGTTTAAAGCTGCATTACACGACTGTCGCTCCTCAGGAACTTCTTAGCCTTGCTGTACGAGAATAGAAAGCGTTAAAACGACATAGAAATCGATGTATTGTGCAACAGCAAGGACATATTTTGTAAGACGCGATCGATACTCCCTACCTCGGAAATAGAACTATAGACATTATCAGTGACAAGTCGTTAAGTCCCTTTACGGAGCTATCTTCGACTCGCTCATTGGCTGATATAGCAGTGCCGTTAATTTCTTGACGTACGTGACTTGAAAAAACAGGTACTTTGCTGCCCTACTTATTCACGTTCTTGACATATTGTTGTAAAGAAAAGGTAACGGGTTCTGTCATCAAAATTTAAGTATATTACTTAGGCCTTGTGCCGCCTAGTTCGGCAAATACCTACAGGCTGAACGGTAGAAGGATTTAACTAGGGTTTTATGCAGAGAGGTTGTACCAGGAAATTTTGTTAATGCTGTATTATCGTGGACTCCATATAAAAACACTAAGAAATTATTCCTCTTGCAAAACTAAATAAATAATAAGAGTATTAACTACAATTATTTATAAGACAGTTACGTGTCATAGAAACTTTAGAGTTTCGAAGTAATTAAATTTTAAATATTTAGTAAGTACGTATGAAGGAACAAAAAATTCCTGAACACGATTGTGATTTTCCAAGTTAAACTTTGACATTTATAGCACTTACGTGGGTAAAATCAGCCGCTTATATAAGGACAATAAAACGTTTTAAACCTCGATTTTCAACTATGTGTGCCTCGCATACTATGGTCTGTTCGCGGTTTCTTCACACCTTTTGAATAAAACCTTTGAAAAAACACCTTATGTAATACGTGTTTGACTTTTTCCTTGATATGGCATGTATCACAAGCGTTTTATACTTGTGTTAACATAAAAGTACCTTATTTATAGGTTTAATTAATTTTTTACTTGTACTTTATCTATCAATAACAATATTTAATTTATACCTAATATGAATGAAGACAGAGAAAAAATAGACGTGTTGGTAATGCCTAGTAAGAAATAGTTATTTTGCGAAATATTGTTCTACTGAGTGCGCACGAATTCGGTGCGTTGACCCTCTGGTGTAATTTTATAGGTTTAGTTTGTATGAGGTGGAGGAATATCCTGTAAGTGGAACTATAGCAGGGCTTCAGAAAAGTTCCAAGTAACCGTGAATGGATTATAATCGTTGTAAGTCATAAGTCGCCGTGTGTTTTCTATCTAATTCTACCTAAGAAATCACGTTGCAGCGGTTATAACTGGAATTCAAAACAGTTCTGTACACACTACCACAGCAGTCAAGAAGTTTGTGGAGTTACTGGCACACTGAGTGTAGGCAGCCTCGCAACACACTGGCGTTCATTAATTTCGTGGACCGGCGCCGCGAGTGTAGGCAACCACACACTCAGTAAAAACATGACGAGAACCTGCTATAGACTGTTAACGGTTAATTGAGCATTTTTGAAATCAATCTTTGTAAATTGTCACTTCCCCATATCTTGCAACGTATTAAAGGGCACGCTGTGGGACATGCACCTTGCAAATTTGGTAACGACAAAGGGAAAGTAGTTACATGTTTTAACGTTCAATTAAAAGCTAGGCAAATATTTGTAAATACTCCAATTATTTAATCTGTTCCCTACTTTTTTTATGCACATCATAGTTAGAATTAGCCAATTTGTTAATGACTTCAATTTCTAATAATTTCACCTTTTTACTTGACCGACGCATGCATAAAGTGATGAAGCACATAGCGATGTTAACTTTACGTACGGGTGAAGAATACACAGTTTACGTACAAAGTAGATCTTAAGCAGGGCTTTCCGAAGTGCTGAGTTGACCATGAGCAGTATATAGCTGCAACAATGGGCCAAGGCCTCGCAACACCGCTCTCTCAGGTTCTGGGAACACGATCTACTGGCGATCTAATCCCCCCCCCCC